>PVJH01009766.1:0-77291 GCA_004026705.1 Nesogale talazaci | reverse complement strand
AAATTGATAGAAGATTGCAATTAAGATGCAGTGATAATTATTGGCAAAGGGAATACAAAAGTGGGAAACAAAGAGGAAGGATCAAGATTTAGAAAATATGGTCTTGATGATAGAAATTAAGCTGGAGATTGCTTCATAGCCAATAAACTGAGTTTCGGGGCTGACTCTGGGACAGTTCATCAGTTGTTTATGCGTAAGTTCAGGTTGAAGAACTACAATAATCTCTATTGAGCTGTTTTAGAGCTATTTAGTCTGTTTCATTTAACTGTTGTTTTTAAATTTGTCTTTGAAGACTATACTGTTTTAGCTACTGTGGTTTTTCTACCTGGTGTTTTGTTTATCGTTTGCTGTTCTAGAAAATTCTCAGTCTTTTTCAGAAAATACTCATTATCCTAGGCTATGCATTCTTTATAGAATTATTTAATTCTAGGAGTATAGAATTATTTAATCAAGGCACAAAATTAAACTCTAGAATTTTATTATGTATTTTATTTTGAACATTCATTAGTAGAGAAAAATCAGCTTGAGGACATTGGTCTTTTCTCACACTATTTTCCCTTAGGTTTTCATAAAGTGTTTCAGTTCTTATTACATAGGTTCTATACGCTTATTGCTGAGATTATTCTTTGGCATTTCTGAGATTTGGTGGCCTAGCAAATGAACTTTGCATTGTGCTTTCTAACTAGGTGTGGGCAATGTTTAGAAAAACTAGTGAATTTTCATTCTAGATGTACTTAATTTAGATTTCCTTGAGTTAGGACAACATTCCATTTGCAGATACTGTGTCTTCTGAGTCCCAGGAATTCGGGATCTTATTTCAGTGTCTTGCTTTATTTCACTGGGTAAGGAAAAAAAAGTTAAAATTTAGGGATGATAGCAAGCCTTCCTATCTTATTAGTGATTGATGAAATGCATGTATATAAATATATGTATGTGTGTATGTATATATGTATAGTTTCAAAACTGCACATGATTTTGCCAGCAAATTTAGAGTAGACAAGTTGTTGATTCCGGTAATGCATGTCTCAGTGGAGTCAACATGTAAGCATGTGACTGCTAACACACAGGTGGGTGATTGAAGTCTACACAGAGAACCCTTGCAATAAGGGCTTGTGATCACTTTCTAGAAAATCCAATGAAAGGAATGAATTAAATGGTAATTGATTTGATTTTTGTTTTTGAAAAATATTTCACATGCTCTATGAATTGACATATTATCGTTGCTCCTTCAATTTTCACAATATTGTTCTGAATTTTAGCACATGTACTCTGGAAGAGCTGCATACTCTTCAAAGTTTGTGTGTCATTTAAATGATGTTTACAACATTTTGAGGGGAAAAGTCAAAGTATATTTTAATAGCAGCCTGCATGGAAAATGGAGCTTTTGGAGGTCGGTAGCAGGTTTTAAAATATTCAACCTGATGTGTTACGATAATGAACTGGTTTTTTTCCATGGAGATGAACCATTCATCTAGAAGAAGGGGCATGTCAGATGAATGAGTTGGTTACTTCACTTCCTCAAGGAGCTATTTTCCCCTGATTAGAGGCCAGGCATTTAGGAGGAAAATAAACACAAAGAAGAGTGAACCAGAAAGCCCTTTGTGCTCTGAATATTAAAGATAAGTAGACAAAGAACTGCCTCAGCCCTCCAAATCTAATTAGTGGCACTAAGAAAACAGTTGTTTCCACAAGAAGGGAAAAGGTAGTTAAGAGTTTTTGACACCTGGAGGAGAGAGAGGAAGGAAAATTTGACAATTTAACCATTAATGATTGTTAGTTAAAGTAGCAGCTGAAGAAAACTGCCAACCTTTGTCCGGATGCTGAGGGAAAATAAAGAGAGGTCCAGAATTTTTTAATGCCTGGAAGCATTGAAACTGGCTAAGGTAAAGTTTTCTAGAACATGGGAAGAAACACCACACTTCATTTTAAATGACTGATAATAGTTGAACTTGATGGGGGGGGGGGGGTCAGCCTAAATTTAGATGTGAATATTTCTTTAAACTTCATGCATTTTTATATGTCTATGTCTACACCTATTCACCTCCTCGAATCTTTCAGCTAAGTGTGTGGTTAGTAACAGAAAAGTTGGTTTTTGGAAACCTGGGCAGAAAGGACCTGGTAAAATATTCTGAAAGGTCATATCCTTGAAAACTTGTTTGAGCAGAGTTCTACACTGAACCATATCATGGACTGCAGTTCACCATAGATTTTGATAATTCATAATCCCAAACAACTGGATATGTAGATATAGATATGTCAACTGATATGAGTCAGCATCTACTTCATAGCAACGATGGATACCTATGTATATGTATATGTATATATATGTATGTATGTGTATATACTTGGTATAATGATCATTAAATATTTACTCTATTTTCTCCCTTTTTTACATTAACTTAAGATCTGATATTTCCATAAAGAAATTTGATATTCAGAATATTTATATGGGATATATATGCATACATGTATAATAATAGTTGCATGTAAAATAATTATTTCAACTGTTTAAAGGTTAAAGTATTAGAACCCATGCTAATGTTACTGAAATTTTTATAACCTTGAATTTTTATCATGTAGGTTATTAATTTTTCAACTAAAAAGTAATTGGAAATATTTTTAAATATTCCATAAATAAGATATTTTCATGGTGGCAAATTCAAAAGTGAAACGGAATATGAAGTGAAATTGGGAAGTCCTGTCACCCTAACTTTAGCCCTCTAGAGTATGTAAACATTAAAATTTCAAATTGAGGCTCATTAAGAAGAGGTGTTAAGAAAAAAATGGAATGTATTTGTGAGAAAAGCCTCAGGAAAGTTGTGTGGAGGAATGCTTTTTGTTTGTTTGTTTTTCCTTCAAGACAGTGCACTTGTCATTCTTGAAGGTAGTCAGGGCTGTCCTAAGAGCATTTTGCTGGGAAGCCTCAACTCACGCATTCTATGGACCTGATCATGCACCTTTATACTATTCTCTGTTCCCCAAACTCAAAGAACATTTCAAAAGAACACAACTCGAATACCTTCAGTCTGCACAAACTGCCTTTTTAAAATGTGGTTTATATCAGAGTAAAGAAAAATCCTTTTCATAAAGGATTCATGAAATGAAAACACTGATTTTCATATTGTGCAGACCTAAGTGAAGGATATGTAGAGAAATAACAGAAAAAAACCATTTTGTTTAATAAAGTGCTTTATGATTTTGTAGCAGCATTTTAATTGCCCTCATCTAACAGTGTTCACCATGCTACATTGAACTCTTGTACCACTCTCAATGGTTTTCTTTGCTTGAGCATCCATGCTGAGCTTCCACGTATTGCATTTTGCCATCCTCTTCATGCAAGTTAATATATGGCTACCTGCAGGTTAGTGATTTACATTCTCTTCCGTTCCCACCTCTGTTCTATTATTAAGTGTCATCAAGTCAGTTCCGACTCATAGTGACTTTTTGTACAACAGAATGAAACATTGCCTGGTCACCCACCCTCCGCATGATTGTTAATATGTTTGAGTCGGCTGTAGTCACTGTGTCTCTTCATCTCATTCAGAGTCTTCCTCTTTTATGCTGACCCTATAAAGGTGCCTTTTCCCAGGGACTGACATATGCCAAAACTATTTGAAACAAAGTCTTGCCAGCCTTGCTTCTAAGGATCATTCTGGCCATACTTCATAATGGACAAATTTGTTAATTCCTCTGGCATTCCATGGTACTTTCAATATTCTTCACCAAGATCATAATATAAATGAATATCTAAATACCAACAAAATATTTATTTTTGAAACAGATTTTGGTGTTTATCAGGGGGAAAGGGGAAAGCATAGACTAGAGGATCCCATTCTTAATCCACTGTCTTTGAGATGATTCCAACTCATCATGACCAGTTATAGTTTCTGAGACTTTGTACAGCTTGAAGGGAGCAGAGGGCCTCATAGCTCACCCATGAGCTGCTAGAGACCTAAAAGGTAGACAGCTGTAAACAAGAAGGAGATGATGGAGATAAAATAATGAAAACAAAGCAAGAGAGTGGGAGGGTTGATAAGTTGTGGAATGCAAAGCTGATGATCTGCTTAGTAAAGCTTCACGTAATACACAATAAATTGTTTTAAAAGATTTATTTTATGTGGAAATTTTTTCTTGAATTTTCATAATAGTGGCGCTGAGCCCTGGTGGCATAAGTTGTTGAGTGTGGGACTGCGGCCCTTGGGCTTGGCGGTTCAAATCCAGCAGCAGCTCTCAGGAGCAGCGCTAGGTAGCTTCCACGACCACCAGAGGGCAGTGATGCCCCCTAAAAAAACAATGAATTTTTATAATAGTGATGTCATGTATTATCTGCCTTTTGTGATTGACTAATATAAATCAGCATAATGTTCTCAATGTTTATTACTATTCTGATGTGTTTCACTGTCCTTGTTATTCCTTACTGTTACAAATCATTCCATTGTGTGTACTGTCATGGTTTGTTGATCCATTCTTCTATTGGCATGCATATAGACTGTGTCCATCTTTTAGCTATTGGGAATAGTATTGTGATGAACATGGATGTTCATTTATTCTTCAAGTCAACACTAGGATATATGCCTATACATATGGTATTTATAGTCCCAACTTTTTAACAAAGTTTCACACTGTTTTCCTCAGTGGCCCTACTATTTTATAATCTAATCTGCAAGTTATGAGGGTTCAAATCACTGCAGACACTCATATTTGTTCTTTTGTCTTGTGTTTTAATCTTGTTATCAGTGCTAGGGTGAGATTAACTCTAATTATTGTTTTGATTTGCATCTCTCAAATAAGATTTTAAGCATTTCTTCATGTAGTTGCTGAATGACTGAATATCTTATTTGGTGAAAAGTCTGTTCATGTCCCTTGCCCATATTTTCATTAGGCTTATTTAGGAGGCATGTGTTAGAGTTTTCTGTAAATTTCAAAGATTAGACCTTTGTCTCATGTCTTTTTCCTAAAAATTTTCCTTGTCTATGAGTCTCCTCATACTTTGATTTTGTAAAGTCTCTCCCCTATGCATATAGTTATATGCCTACAAGGCAGAGTAGTTACTTCAACCATTTTTATCAAAATTTCACACAATAAATAAACAAGTGATTGAAGAGATTAATAATTTTTCCATCTACTTCACTCAGATATTGATCAGACTTGACCTTTGGAATGTGAAAGTTGACAACAAGAAGAAAGGACCAGTACATGGTAATAGAAATAAAGCAGATACCCTCAAACTTCACAAGACAAATGACTTCTTTACTGAAAATACCTCTTTCAACAACATAACCAAAAAGAATACAATAGGATCTTACCATCAAGGTCTAATGGGAACAGACCATCAAGTCCTAATATGCAAGATCAGGCTTAAGGAAAAAGAAAATGAAAACAAGTCCACCAAAGCCAAAGTAAAATCTTAGGCACATCCCACTTTAATTTAAAGACCAACTCAAGAATAGATTTGATGCATTGTACACCAATGAATGGTGAAGAGAGTAAAGGGTCATTAAAAAGAGAGAAACGTGAGGGGAAAGATCTAACTCTAAGTCTGAGGAAATTCAGAAAACTTGTTCTTGAATTTGGAGTATCTAAAGAAAATGAAAAAAAAAAGAACTAAAACGGCTGAGCAGATATCAAAAGGAAGTTCAAGAAGACATAGTAAAAAGTGTTTTTTAAAAAATGTGCAATGATCTAGAGTTAGAAACACAGGGCTGCGCCCCAGTGGCATAAGTGGTTGAGTGCGGGACTGTGGCCTGCGGGCTTGGCGGTTCAAGTCCAGCGGAGGCTCTCAGGAGTGGTGCTGAGTGGCTCCCACAACCACAATAGGGCAGTGATGCTCACAAAACCAAAAAAAAGGAAAAAGAAAAACAAAGGGGAAGAACATTTTCAGCATATCTCAAGTTGAAAGAGCAAGCCTTGAGTTGAAACACCAAAGAATACTATTGGTGAATCAAGAAGTTGTCAGAAATTAAAGCTGGATTCAGATGAGGCTACAGAACAAGAAATACCATTGCTAACAACAGATGGATCTTGGCTAAAAACAGAAAATACCAGAAGGATTATTACTTTTATTTTATTGACTATGCAAAGGCATTCAACTGTGTGGCTCTTGCAACCACTTTGGATTGTATAAAAAAGAATGGGAATTCCAGAACACTTAATTGTGATCATATAGAATATATATATATATATATATATATATATATATATATATATATACCAAGAGGTATTCACTAGAACAGAACAAAGGGATAGTGCATGGTTTAAAATCAATAGAGGTGTGTATTAATCAGACATATATTTTCATTATAATTATTAAATCTGTATGCTGAGCATGTAATCCACAATGTTGGACAATATGATGAAGAACGTGACATTGAGAATGAAAAAACGCTCATTAATGACCTGTGACATGTAAATGTTATAACCTTGATGGATGAGAGTCAACAGCATGATCCATAGAGAAAAAATTGAAGTTGAGGATTTCATCTTACTTGAATCGATGCTCATAGAAATGGTGGTCAAGAAATCAGATGGATTATTGCATTGGATAAATCAGCAAAAGACCTTTCAGAAGTATTGAAGAGCAAAGATGTCAGACTATGATACTCCTACCTGATTCAACAGGTGAATTTTCAGTTATTCAAATGCATGTGGAAGCTGGAAAATAAATAAGGAAGACTACAGAAGAATTGATGCATTTAAATTACAATTGTGACGGAGAATATTGAAATTCCCATGTAATGACAGAAGAATGAACAGTAAGAATGCTCTTTCTGACATGTTACCAGGAAAAACCAGTAGTGCTTGGTAAAGTAAAGGTCCAGCAAAAAAAAAAAAAAGATTCCCGCAAGAAAATGGATTGACACTGTGAGGGCAGCAATAAGCTCAAGTGAAAACACTTGTGAGGATGCACAGGACTGGTAGGGATTGAATTCTGTTGAACATAAGGTCATTGTGAGTCAGAACCAACTCTTTGTTAGTGTAAAGGCACCTAAAAAGAACAATCAATTTTGGGGTTATGTTTGCTTGTGTATCTGTGCTATATCTGAGGTTGATCAACATCCGCATTTTCTATGACTGCCATTAGGTTCAATTGGTCATCTTGCATTGGATTTTGTTTCTCTTTTCTTGTTGACGCTTTGGATGCAGCTTGCTGTTCTTTGTTTGGTTTATTGGAACTAAGTGTACTATATCTTAGGATGCTAGTTTTGTCTCCATTGTTTGTGTTTTATAATCTTTTCAGTTTTACATCTCATGTTTAGATGTCTGCTCCAATATGAGTTCATTTTTATATAAAGTATAAAATATGGGTCCTGTTACATTTTTCTACTATTGGATATATCATTTTCCAGGCTATCTCTTCTCCATTTAGTGTGTTTTGATACTTTATCAAAGATGAGCTATAACTCAATAGATGGATCACTCCTGGGTGGTCTGCTTCAGGGGGTCTAGGTTTCTGTCATGTTACCAGCAGCAGGCTGTTTTTTTTACTATAAAGGTTATGCACTAATGAAATTGAAATCAGGAAGTTTGAGGCTTCTTAATTTGTTCTTTTTTAATAATGCTATACTTATTTTCTTGTCCTTAAAAGGTTGGTGATTGGGAGGAAGGGAAAAAAAGAGTAGCTGATACCAAGGGCTCAATAGAAAGTAAATGTTTAGAAAAATAATGATGACAAAATACCTCATACAATTGATGTATGGATTGCTATAGGAGTTGTAAGAGCCCCAGTAAAATGAATTTTTATTTTTAAAAAAGTTGGTGATTACATTTTGCATCTCTTTAAAGAATGGTTTTGGATTCTGGATCGGAATGGTACTATATCTATACATCACTTTCAGTAGTCACATTTTCTCGATGGTAAGTCATTCTATTCATGATGCAGCCTTATATTTATGTACCTCATTCTTGGTTTCTTATAATATGCTTAAATTTTATTTCTAGACATTTTTGTATCTATGGTAAGTATTAATTGAAAATATTTCATCCTTGGGGTAGCTATTGTAAATAGTGTTGATATTCTTATTTCCTTTTCAGAGTTTTCCTTGTTAGTATAAAGGAATTCAACTGTTTTTTGTATGCTGATATTGTAATCTGTGACTTTGCTGAATCTTTCCATTAATTTCAGTAAATTGTTCACTGAACCTTTAGATACTTTATATTTATGTTTCTTGGCTGATTGGTTTAGGGAGGATGTTCAGTACAATAGTTAATAGAAATGGTGATCAGATTCCTGATCAAAAGAAAAATGTATTAACTACATTAGTACTAATGCTGCCTGTTGGTTTTGCTTGTTGTTTTTGTAAGTTGCCCTCACGTTGCTTAAGAGTCAAAGTGGCCTGAAGCCCCACAGAAGGAAACACCTTGAAGTCTCAAGTCACTCTCACTCTTGTGGTTAGTTTGGAGCCCGTTGTTGCAACGACTTCATCAATAAAGCTCATTGAGGAGCTTGTTAACAAGCATTATGGCCTTCTTCAGGGACAGGTGCCCTCCAATAGCAAGCTCAAAGTATATACATGTTGAGGTGATTTCCCCTCTATTCCTAGTATTCTGAGTGCTTTTGTCAGGAATGAGATTGAGTTTTGCCTATTGTCTTTTCAGCATTCACTGATATATGATAAAATGGCTCTTTGTATTTAATGAGGGAGAGCTAATTGTCTGTCTAATGTAGAACATTCTTGCATATCTAATATGAATTATATTTGATCATGATGTATTTTTGCTATTATGCTGCTGTATTTTGTTTAGAAATTTTGCATCTATGTTCATAAGGATTTTTTGGCATATATATATATATATATATATATATATATATATATATATAAAGTGATTTCTTTCCCTGCCTTTAATATTGGGGTTATGCTGGTTTAATAAAGTATATTTAAGAGTATTGTTTCTTTCTCTATATTCTGGAATAGTTTGAGTAGATTTGATGTTAGCTCTACAATGAGTGATTTTCCAGTGAAGTTAGTTTTTTGTTAAGGCTGGGTCAATTTTTTTTATTATAGTTTGTCAAATTTTTCTACATTGTTCTGTACTATTTGTATTTGTGTTAGCTTAGGTGTAACTTGTGTCTCCATATGTGTCCGTTTTACTAGATTTTTTAATATATTGGAATAAAATTCTTCATTGTGTTCTGTTACTATCCCTTTTATTTCATTTGTTCTTTTGTGACATCACCCATTTCATTTATTTATATTACTTGCATCTTTTTGTTGTTTCTTCCCAATTGTTTGATTTAAATATTTCAAATAAACAGTTTCTGGATTTGTAAATTTGTTTTCCGCTGTTTCATTATATCTCCTCTAATTTTCACTATTTCTTTTCATCTGGTGTCGATACACATATTTTGCTTCTCTTTTTCTAATTGTTAGCTTAAAGTTGAATTAAGGTATTGATTTCAGTTCTTCCTTTCTAAATTTTTTTAATTTAATATCATTTTAGTCAGATTCTTACAGCTTTTATAACATCCCATACAATCAAGCATATTTGTATATATACTGCCATCATTATTTTCTGAACATTTATTTTCTATTTGAGCCCTTGGTATCAGCTCTTTCTTTTCCCTCCCTCCTTCATGACATCTTGACACATTATAAATTACTATCATTTTCCTATTGTACAATTTCTGCTGTCTCCTTTACCCCACAGTTTCTGAGAGGAAGGGGGATGTGGCTTTGTGTCCATCTTTGTGATCAGTTTCCTCTTCCATCGCTTCCTCTCCCCACTTTTTTTTCCTACCCTCAGTATTGCTACTCCCATTTCTGTTCCTGAGGAGTTTATCTGACCTGAATTGCATGTGTCATAAGCTCTTATCTGTAACAGTGTACGTGCTCCAGTTTAGCCAGAACTGAAAGGCAGGACTAGATTCGTGATATTGAGGACTGAGGAAGCTATGCTGTGCCCTGGTTAACTCACCCCTTCTTTGTGACCCTTCTGTGAGGGGATGCCCCATTGACTGCAGATGAGTTTGGGGTCTCTGCTCCAATGCCATTCGTTCTCAAAAATATACTTTGCTTTTTTTCAGGGGTATTCTGATGTTTATTTTCTGATCCTGTAAGAACCTCACAATGCAGGCTGATGTGCTTTCACCAAGTGGGCTTGGTACTTCTCTGTGAGATCAATGGCTGCTTGTTTAACTTTGAGCCTTTAAGACTCCAGATAGTATATATTTTGATAAGCTTTCATCACCACATTTGCTTGTGCCCCCATTTTGCCTTCAACAATCATACCAAGAGAGTAATCATCACAGAAACAGGAGCAACAATTCTGGAAGGACGTGGGAGGATGAAGGGATAGGAGAAAGGAGCAGTGAGCAAGCAACACCATAGACAGGGGAAGAACTAGGGAATTAAAATCAACATTGAAGCAGAGGAAGAGATCCTGGAGGGTGTTAGAGCAACAGCAATCTAGCTGAGAAGAATTATTAAGAGGCAGAAGAGGGCAAGCATGATGTTGGGACAGGAAGAAAGTAAAAGGAAACAGGAAAATCTAGGCAGCAAAGTTATGATCTAAAGTAGGTCTGTCCATATGCAAATATATTAATTCATAAAAATGGAGGTATTGTCATGTACATATAGTTACATGGCAGGCAATATATTGAGGTAGTGGACAGATTTTGGCTCCTCTGTTCAACCCCTCCCTCAAGACAAGAAGACTGTTCTAACAACCTGGCATTCTGTGATGCTCTTCCTTCCTCTTCGATGCATGCCTTTGTAACTAACAATTGGCCTCTGAGCACTGAGTTTCCTTTAACCCCAAGGTTTGAGTATGCTGAGTTTTCATGCTTATTTTATTCAAAGAGTTTTTGAATTCTTCTATTGCCTCACAATTTTTAACCAAGGTGTTAATCAGTTTCCATGCATTTGATGTTTTTCCTTGATTTTCCTATTATTGACTTCTATTTTTATAGTGTGATCTGAGAAGGTGCTTTGTGATTTCTATGTGTTTAGATGTATTGAGGCTTGCTTTGTGGCTTTACATATGGTCTATTCTAGAGAATATTCCATGAGCACTGGAAAAGAATACATAGTAAGCTATTGTTAAGTGAAGGGTTGTGTGTATATTTAAGAAACTAGTTCATTGTGTCATCATGATCTTCTGTGCTGACCTCTCTACTTAGAAATTAACTGGCCTGCCAGATTAGTTTGGAAGGTACTAATGGGACAGAGGCAAGTATATTGCTGTTTTAGAAAATAACAATCATCCACACTTAGCAGAGACATGTTTAAACCAATTTTGTTTAGGAGAAAATCTCTACACACATATGAACTGGAACCCCAGCTGTGGTACCTTTTTACCCTCATAAAATAGAACAATGTGTAAACAAAAGGAAATATGAAGACCTGATGCAAGGTCCATATACATGAAGCCTTCAGTCATGCTGTCAAAAAAATTCAATCACAACAGGGCCAATGTATGAGCTCACATATAAAATAAAAAAAGGTTTTAGCCATGCAGAGTATCCACATGAAAATATTTGGATTATGATTTCCATCATTCAGGAAGGACGAAATTAAAATAATTTCCTTAAAAGTAAAAGATCCCACACTTCTTAGACAAATAGTCCTCATCACAAATCCTTCCAATATATTTTCCCTGAAGGGAAGATACAGGAAACTTTGTAAATAAGCAAAAATACTTGTTTCTCTCTTTTTGATTCACCAACTATAAAGGTAATGTGATCTTAGAGAGCTTTCTGTACTTTGAATCTCTAAGATTACAGAACCTCAGTTAGACTTTATTCAAATCTCTTTCCCCTTTAGAAAATCAAATTGTACTTCTGAATGGGCCTATTCTGACTGGAAGATGCTGACTACTTACTCAGTGCCTGAGCACTTACGGAAAATTTTTCGCTTTCTTTCCTCTAGCTGCTTCGTTTCAATTAAACTTGCCATGCCAGGTGAGATGATTGATTGCCTTAGCAAGCACTCCCAGGAAAAAAATAGGTCACCATCTATATCATACCCCCTTCATCTCCCGAACTTCTCGGTCACCTCCCAGCACACGTGTCTTTATTCCAGCTAACTGATGGGAGTGTTTCCCTTTGAGCCAGATGCTATATTGTTAATTAGTTGGAAGACATACTATTATTAGCAAGACCGGCCTTACAGAAAGGTGGTGTAGGCGGCCTCCTCCTAGTCTTATTTCAGTGACAACAGGAAGGCGTCCTTGACCAAAAATATCTCTTCAGCCTGTTCTCTGAGGCTTGAAATCATTTAATGAGGACTTTTCATTCTCTTTCAGAATGAAAGATAAAGACGATAAATCAGCTACTCTTGGGAGAAAGAACTGGGCTCCCACAGCATTTGGCTCATATCTCTGTAATAGCACTTAACTATGCTGCATTCTAATTGATTGAGTTGCTTGTCTGTCTGCTCCCTCTGGGCTGGAAAGGCCTGGAGGGCAGGGAGCACGCTGCACACCTTTCTGGCTCCACAGGTTTATCTCCATGCCTGCCAGAGATCACTAGGGAAGTTAAAAAAATGGCAAGGATCTGGATTTAATAAGTGGGCAAATTTATATTTATCATGAGGCATAAAGTACTGGGAAGAAACCCTTTTTGGAGATATGGATGGAAGACGCAACAAAAATATTCTTGGGGCCCCAAAACAAGTTTAAGGGAAGAATAATGATAGTTGTGCCCATAGGAGGCCCACTGTTACAAGGGCTTGTCATTTTCCCCCCACTTCAGGGTTATTTTACATGTTTCCTTTCACGGCACTATATCTGTGTTGTTTGAATTAGACAACGCTGAACTCTAGCATGCTTCATTTCAAAAGAAGCCAGAAAGACCTGTGGAGTTTACCCCTAAGCACCAGGCCTGATTCTCCTTTATAAAATTGACTTTCTCAGCAAGGAGCGATTTGTGAGCAATCTGAGTGAAGAATAACATTAAAGTCAAACCTTTTATGCAATGAAAACCAGCCCTCAAACCAGGTTTGCACTGGGCAAATTAAAAATCCCAGCCTGGTTGATTCACTCTTCTTTTCCACCCATCTTTAGAACAAGAGAGAGTGTTTTCATAGTCAAGGCAACTCCAACCCATAGTGACCTTATGAGAACCAGAAAGAAAGGTTGCCCATTCAGTGTCGTCTGCATAGTTGAAGGCATCATTGCAGTTGCGCTGCCACACCATCTCCCGCAAACACTCCCCTGCTCTTCTTTTATTTTAGACAACAATATGATTTTTATTTAACATTTTCCTCTTTTTAAAAAAATTATTGGGGGGGAGCTATTACAACTCTTGTTACAATCTATACATCAATTGTATCTGGCATATTTGTACATATATTCATTGTTCTTTTATAGACATTTACTTTCCATTGAGCCCTGGGAACAGCTCATATTTTTTCATCTTCTTCTCTCACCCACTACCCTCATCCCCTCATCTCCCATTGATAGATTGTAGACTGGTAATTACTTTCAAATCTCACACTGACTGCTGTTTCCCTTCCCCTCTGGTTTCTGTTGTTCTTCCCCCTGGATGGGGATGTGTGGTTATGTGTCATTCATTGCAATCAGTGGTCCCCTCCCTCCACACGCCTCCTCTCCTTTCTCCTAATATTGTGGTTTCTCTACTCCCATTTCTGTTCCTGAGTTCCATGTCTTGTGAGTTTTATCTCTTTTCATAAAATCATTTTATTGGGGGCTCATCCAAATTTTATCATGATCAATACATACACCAATTGTATGCAGTCCACATTTGCACATTTGTTGCCATCACCATCCTTAAAATATTCTCCCTCTGCCCAGGTCCACAGCACCAGTCCCCCATATTACCCCTCCCTCCCTACTCCTTCCCACAAGCCCTTAGTAATTTACAACAGCCCTTAATAATTTACAACTTATCACTCCCTGATGTATCCCTGAACACTTCCCTGTTGTCCTTACCCCAGGGATGAGATTATATGTAGATCCCTACAACTGGTCCCCCTTTCCTACTCTACCTTCCCTCCACCCTCCTGGTATCACCACTCCCACCACTGGTCCTCAAAGAATCATCTGTCCTGGATTGCCCATGTTTCCATGCTCCTATCCGCACCAGTGCATCTCCTGGTCTAGCTGGATTTGTAAGGTAGAATTCAATAAAAAAGCATTTGGGAACTAGAGGAAAGTTGCATATTTCATTGTTGCTACACTACACCTTGACTGGCCCATCTCCTCCCTGTGATCCCTGTGTAAGGGGATGTTGCTTTACCTATTGATGGACTTTGGGTCACTAAAGTACTCAGCATAATTTATAATAATATTAGTTTTAGTTCTTTGATGTTTGATATTGGATCCATTCGACACCTCATGGTTACAAGGGTTGGTGTGCTTCTACCATGTGGGCTTTGTTGTTTCTGAGCTAGATGACTACTTGTTTACTTTCAAGCCTTTAAAACTCCAGATTCTATATCTTTTGATAGTCGGGCACCATTAGCTTACTTCTCCACATTTGCTTATGCACACATTTGACTTCAGTGATCATATGAGAAAAGTGGGCACATAAGGTTATAATTTTTAGTTCTTTGAGGCCTGATAACTGATCCTTTTGACACTTCATGGTCACACAAGTTTGTGTGCTTCTCCCATGTGGGTTTTGTTGCTTCTGAGCTAGATGGCCACTTGTTTACTTTCAAGTCTTTAAGATCCCCAGATGCTTTATCTTTTGATAGCCGGGCACCATCAGCTTTCTTTACCACTTTTGGTTATGCACACATTTGTCTTCAGTGATCGTATTGGGAAGGTGAGCATCATGAAATGGCAATTTAATAGAACAAAGTGTTCTTGCATTGAGGAAATACTTGAGTGAAGGTTCAATGCCCATTTGCTGTATTAATACTAATCCTATAAGTATATACATATATATCTATTTCCCCATCATACATAAATATATTCATCTCTGTATATGCTTGTATTTAAACCTGTATAAATACCCTTTACCCCCAGTTCTTTCCTCTATTTCTTTTACTTTCCTCTTGTCCCACTATCATGCTTAGCCTCCATTTGGGTTTCAGTCTTTTTCTCTCTGTTACATTACTCTTGATCAATCCCTATTAGGCCTCTAACACCCAGTTTGCTACTGATTTTGAATCACTTGTTCCATTATCCAGGGTTGGCCAACACCACCTCCTTTCCCCTCCTCCCCTTCTCCCATGCCCCCCCACCAACCATCAATCCCATTATTTTCTTCTCCAGACTGTTCATCCAACCTATCTTATCTAGATAGACCTGCAGAGATAACAATGTGTACAAAAAATACCAAGGCATCCTAAGATGACATGACCAAAGAAAATAAAACAAGGATGACAACAACAACAACAACAGAAATACAATGTACATAAGATAAATGTAAATAAGTTAAAAATAATAATAATAACAAAATAAAAGCTGTAAATAGTTCAAGGTCAGTTTGTTGACCTCCAGCCCTGTCCTTCTTAACTACCTGATGCTTTCGGATGACATGTACAAAGAGAGTGGGAAAGCATTCCACTATGATCCAAAGGGTAATTTTCAGAAGTAAATCGCCAAGTCGTTCTTTCACTAACCAGGTAGATTTATTCTATTGACACATGCACCACATACGCACACATCATTTTTCAGTTTTCAAAAATTACCAAATATAGGAGTTTCTGAGTGATACAAATGATTATGTGCTCACAGACTAGCGAAGTTTGGGGGAGTTTGAACCTGCTCACAGGCTTCCCCCAAACAAGCTGGGAAATCTGCTTCAAGATCTTCTCAGCCTTGAAAATTCTAGGGATAATGGTTCTATATTAAGATACCAGGACTCTCCATGAGTTATAATGGAAGAGGCTGCAACTAACAGCAGCATAACCTATATCCAAAAGACCAAAGTTCTACAACTTATCAACTGAAAGCAAAATAACCCAATTAAAAAGCCATAAAGGACAGAAACAGATGCTTCCCCATTGAAACTATTCAAGGGGCTCACAAATACATAAAAGGATGCTAAGCATCATTAGCCATTAGAGACATGCAAATCAAGACTGCAATGAGATGTCACCTCATCCCCATAGAAGGGCAATAATTAAAGCAAGCCAGCAAATCAAAACCTTAAGATAACAAATGGATGTGGGAAAGTTGGAAACCGTATCCATTGTTGGTGGGAATGTACAATATACAACACTTTTGAAAAACAGCATGGTGATTCCTCAGAACTTTTAAGTAGAACTTCCATGGGGCCCAGAACTTCCACACCTAAATATATGCTATCATGGAGGCAGTAATGTAGCTACAGGATATATATATATATATATATATATATATATATATATATATATATATCCCATAATAGCAAAAACATAGAAGCAGCCTGAGTCTTCATCTCGAGATAAATCCCCAATTTCTACTATGTAGACCTAAAGGTGAAACATACATGATTTTAAAATGCAATGCTAACCCTGTACCCCTCTTCCAGTGACAAGAAACACACAGTCTTTGACAAAATCACAAGATAAACCTGCTGCCCCACCCATTTGTGTCCTGCGTTGAACATTGACATGTAAGGATATGCTACAGTAGCCCCTTGTCCAACCTGAGGGGACGTGGTACGGTTGATTCCCTGAGGATGGCAGAGTGAGTGAGTCTGAGAAACGTGGCTCAGTAATGACCTCATACATGAGCAAAGGTGCGGATCCAATAAGCACAAGGCTTTTTAGACAGATAAGGTGGAAAGAAAAAGTAGATATGGTTCAAAGGGGGTAGGAGTTAATGGACATCATAGGCATAAGATGGAGGATTAAGGTTGTCCTTTGAGACGTTTGTCTCCTATTTAACTACCTCTACCCCCACCGCAACCCCCCAGTCATAATGAAATCAAGGGGAGGATTGGACAGGATGACCCACCATGTATCAAGTATACACTTGAGTAACAAAAAAAAATTAGCAAAGTGGTGGGTCAGATGCCTTACTGTATGGTCTAAGAAATCCTAATAGCTGAAACAATACTGACATAACAAATCTGGTACCTGGAAAACAACTAATTTTACCTCTCAGGGTAGATACAGAGTCCCAGGTCTCCACTCCTATTTTTTCGTTAAGGCAAGAAACACCCTTGCTTTGAAAGAGGGTTTCTTCTGTGTTCAGTGAATGCTTCTGTTCTGTGAGCAATTTCTCTGAAAATGAGCTCTGACACATTAATCATGTTCTTTTGTAATTGTCATGTGGAGTTCCCTGGCCTAAATGAAAAAAAAATGTTTTTCAAGAGCTGAAAACCATAAACGATGTATAAAACAATGGCATATAAAGACCATTTTATTCCCCAGCACAGTCGAGATGGTTAATTTTTAAAATGAATATAACAAATCAATGATGAATAGTAAGCAACACATGGAATGAAATTTATCCATACTGCAATAAAAGAGAGAGAGGGAGAGAAATGTGAAAATTTAATTGAAATGCCATGAGACAGAGAAAATACATTTTGTTCCTCATCACTTACTTTCGAATCCTAATTTTCACACGTTGATGTGCCACTGTCCTATTCTCTCTTCATCAACTTGGGCTGGAAGATGTCTGAAATGTACCCACAGATATAAATAAGACTACTATTAATTGAGTGATGTCATGTGCTAGGTACTCTTCACAGTGCTTTCCATACATCGACTCATTTAATAATCACAGCCCATTAAGCCTGGGGTCATTGTCACCCTGCATTTTGTAGCTGAGGAAACCCAGGCTCTTTAAGGAAAAGAACAATACCCAATATGAGATACTAAATGGGAAGTCTTTAATTTGAACCCAGGCATTCCAGGTGTAACACCTATTAGTTTGTCCAGTAACCTGTGCTACCTGAGGTTTGCTTTCCTTTTATATTAATGCCAGATATAAACATGTAGGACTGGAGAAATAAAATCCTTTAAAGTGAACATACATGATCAGATGTGGAATAGAAACGGTTTGGAACCTTGCTACCTTTAAATCTATATCAAATACACATTTACTCAAAATCCCCAAACTGACACCACCATTTCAACTTTTCTTCAAGAATTTTTAAAGAATTATTAGGTGAAAAAATAAATATTAGGGTCTTGAGATCAGCCACATTAATTGAATCAGTGGTTCTATGATCCATCTTCTCTAACAACCTACTAAATTGCTCCTGTGGTGATTGGATTTTAGTTTATCCTGACTACCAGGACAGTTTGCAACCTAAGACTCCTTTCTTCTTGAATATCTTGAGTCTCTCTTTCCTAGGATCTAATATGCAAGCAATGTAAGTCTGAGAAGAATAGATTCTACTATAGAACCACTGTATATGGAATACTCTATAATTTTCCCCTTCTTTGGAAAAGAACCTTAATTACTACTCTCAAAAGAGAACAAGAAAACCTACCCAGTGGAATATACTATGTGTATGGTTTGCTAAGCAGTTGATTTTAACCTATGTATACACCAATATGCAAAACACTTTGCACTTTAGTAACAGGAATTATTATTAGCATATATCCAACTCCATTTTAGAAGACCATGAAATCCTTAGCCAAAAATATCTTCCTTGGTTTTAGTTCAAATCATCTTTTCTTTCATTAACATATCTTCATTGAAATCTGGGCCCTTATTTCATTGGATCGGAGCTATTATGTAATTTTCAAAAGATCTTAACTCACTCTGGATACAACTATCCCAAATTCAGATGTGGAAATCCATAGTTCCCAAACTTTGCCAATCTTCAAATCCATTCAATCAGAATATCCAGCCAGATTTGAGAGCCACTGGAGTGAGTCTTCATTGAACAGATTTCACTACCTCTTGTTTTCTGTTTACTACTGCAATGATTTTTATCAATGATCAAAGAACTAAGGTAAAAGTTATATCTATTACAGCTGCCTGAACATATTTTCTTCTCTCTGTGCTGTGGTAAGGTGATGATCTCTGTAGGAATGCAGTTCCTTTCCACAGGATGCTAATGTCCTCCAAAATGTTACCAGTCAAATGTTCCTCTTTAACAACCAAAAAGGCCTGTTGCCAAATGAGATTGTACCTGACAGACTAAAAAAAGCAAACAAGAATACTTATTACAATGATTCAGGTGCTAATAGTAATATGCAATGAGTAACGGCAAATCCTGAAAGAAGATTTTGGCACATAATATTTCCCAAATTAATTTTGAAGGCACAAGTATTTTCTCCTGGAACAGATAACATTTTAGTGATCTTTAGTATTTCATGAATAAATCCATTATTGTCCCAAAAATATAGGTTGGGTGCCATTATCATAGGGTGACGTGGGTTTTGTCACTGAATGAAGTCTAGGATTACCTCAAAGGCTATTCTCTAATTACATTCAATATTTTTTGTGAGTTTTGCTGATGCAGTGGCCTTACAAAGCTTCAATCATTCACAATTAACAGAAATGTTTTGTCTCCAGGCCACTTTAAGCAAGCCTGGCTGAATTTGAAAACTCTGGTTTGGTTTTAGGTCAATATCTATTAATGAGTTGACCACCTAAAAAATTGGTCTCCATTGAAACATTACTGCCTGTTTATCGTGCACCTATGTTGATCAGTCTCTGTCTATTTTTAAAACTATGTTGTCTGACAATACTAGGCAAGTTAATTTCAAATTGGCAAGCGAAATCCTTTCACTAGACAAGTGAATTTCAAATCATATAAAATTCAAATCTTATGAAATCATTCAAAAACTGGAGTTAACAAAAGGGATATTGAAGAGTGGCTCCCATCATGTGTAGCACATGGAGAAGCTGGGGAAGACGACAAGGGATGTAGAGAAGTAGCACCAAGAGGAAATTGATTTAAATATAAACGGGGTATGAGAATTGCTTTGGAAAATTAACAACATGTTTAGTTTGTTCTAAGAATATTGCCAAGTGCCATGTTTTACCTAAGTTTTGATCCATTGCATTTATATACCTGTGTATATAAATATAGTCTCCAATGTATAAATATTAGAATACATTGTCACTAGCACGGTTTTGCTTGTATATATACCATGACCAATCAAACAAAACTCTCCTCTATTTTGCTGGAAAAATTAGCCACACACAGTGCACATTCTCATCAATTTTTGAAAAAACGTCACTGTACTTGGATATTTATGTGTGTCCTTCAATGTTCAGTAATTCATGCCAAATGCCTGAGCTCTAAATGACTCCGTTAATACCATACTTCTTTCATCTCCCCTTCCTGATACAGAACCCAGCAAAGTATTGAGCATTAAGCTGGCACTCAAAAAAAAAAGAAGTATATTAATCTGAATCCCTTGCATAAAGAGTCACAACAAAGGAACTTTAGACATTTTGATTTCCTAAATATGAGAAATGAGAACCAAAGAAGTTATAAGTGGATACTTGTTTAACAATAGAATGAGATCTTGGCCATTAGGTTGTCTTCAGAGATGACGCCATTGTGAAGACTTTGTGTAAATCACAACTCATAATGGTGGAACCAAGCCAATGATTTATGTACAAAATAGCAGCTCAAGAATATAGATAAGGATGGCCATTAGTTTTCTCAGAGAGACTCATTAAAGATCAAGACATAATTTGTTTGAAAGACATGGTCTCAATTAGAAAGAGTAGAAGGAACATAACTTCCTTTCTTATCTTCTCCATATTTCCCACAAACGTCTGGTATTTAGAAATGCTGTCATATGTATAAGATATTTAGTATCATTTGTGAGGTGCAAAAATATACTAATGTATTTTAAAAGATGAAATATCTTTGAATTTATTTCCATTTGTAGAAGAAAGGTCTGAAGAGACTTTTCAACCAGCACACAGAGCACAGAGATTCATGATGATTATATATGATAAATGAAGTCATGGGTCGGCTTGGCTGAACATTGATTGCTAGTGGTCTTGCAGTTATATACTAATGTAATCTGGCAGTTGTGCAATGATGCAATGATTCCCCATAAAGATATTCTCTATGATCAGTTTTTTTTCAGAGGAGTTTCCTTAGGATGTTGGTCTGCACTGAAAATACACATGTATGTTCTGGCAAAGCTCCCTCATTTGATATGGATCCTGCATCTGACACTGCATCGGACTTTCTTCTTTGGATAAGTCAGCCTTGGAAACTTGTGAATGGAAGGCTCCCATCTGAACTACTGGTATTGGGAACCAGGACTCTCTGCAGCCTGTGAGCTGGAAGTGGAACATCAGACCTGTTGATCTTAGATTCCTCAGTCCCTAATCTGAGTTACTGGAAATCTCCAGCCTGGTAGCTACCCATGGGCTTGTGACTTCCAAGCCTCCTCAGCTAGGCACATGGGTCATTTTCTTGATATTCTCTCTCTCTCTCTCTCTCTCTCTCTCTCTCTCTCTCTCTCTCTCTCTCTCTCTCTCTCTTTCCCTGACGCCCCTCCCTTTGTCCCACCTCTCCCTCCTTCTTTCCCTCCCTATTTCCTTTTCCATTCACTTGTACTTCTGTATATGCTTCCATGCATCTATTTGTGTAACTACCATCATTTATGAAGCAATTATTTACCTCTCCTGTGTAACTTGGCTTTTATGAATGTCTAAAGACAAATCCGGGTCTATAAAATTGCAAGTTCTCTAAGGTATTCACAGCCTTCATGACATCTACAAAATTCTTAAAGTTTTGTTTTCCATAAGAGTTCCTAAATGTGTGGTATTTTAATCCACATCGTATTTATTCAGAGGGCATTAAAAGTAAATGTTTACTTGAAAAAATGTTATTAGGTTCATATTTCTTTTTGACCTTGCTGTACACACAAAATCCCAGGAGCATTAAATGGTCACTATAGCACAGGTTAAGGAAAAAGAAATGTTTATCAAGCTCATTTCCTTAGAACCAAAACCTGGCCACAGCATCTGAACAATTGGCTCCAGCCTAGTAGTAAGTCCCCTTGGGATCTGAAGTTTTCTTAATCCTTAGGCATGCAAACTCCTCAGTGAACACACCTTCAATGTATTTTCTCCTTTCTGACTCAGTTACTGCCTGTCCTTTCAAGCACTCACCATCTATCACAACATCTTTTAAAAGATACATGATGTGCTGTTAAAATAAACCTAGTCTATTTAAAAAAATACAAAAACCAAGAAATGATAGGAATGTCTCTTTTCCTTGTGCTAATGCAGATATCCTTTTCACTTCTCCCTGAAGGACTGAGTTCACTCAGTTCTGTCAGTCTAGTATTTTGAGGGTTCAGAAATAAGCCCATATCATTTTCCTACCAATCTTGTACAAAAACAGTTAAATTATAAATTATTAATATTTTTAGATTTTTCAGATGTTTAAAATCCGATTCCCATCATCCCAGAACACCTGCATTTCTAAATTTAAGAAGAAAATGAAAGCAATGGCCTGGCATCATATAATTCTCAAACTATGGTTCTTATATAACCCCTACTTGGTGCAGGGGACAAGATCATGTAGTTTGGAGATAAGTATCTCATGAATCTGGACTAAGATTAAAATGAAGTCATCAAAGACTGGCTTTTCATTTGCAAAATGCTTGAAATTTTACCTAGTGAAAGTGCTCTAGCCAGGGCTGATCCTCAGCTGAACTTCATGGTTTCACACTCTCAAACGTTTAGGATTTACAGTCAACCTCGACAGCTACTGCTCACTATTCTATGTCCTGACTCGAAATACATCAAATATCTCTCTTAGTAACAGAATGCCATATCAAATATTAATTTTAATAATGTATCATTCATTGAGTGTTTGGGACTCAGGCTCCTCCTTTTCAGTCATATTGAGTGCAGTCATCTGAGTTTGGAAGTGGTCAAGGACCAAGCAAAAAAAAACGAAACTACGAGGCAAAAAAACAGGCTGTGGATAGGAGTAAAATTATAGTGTCAGGTTAGTGCTTTAAAAAAAGGTTGAATAGTATCTAAAGTTATGGTTTCCCAGAGGTGAAAGTTTCAGGAACACGGGAAGTCAGAGTATGGTCGTTATTTAAAATCAGTAATAAGAGAGGTCAGGAGCCCAGACTAAAAGATAAAAGACCACAAGAGACTTACTCTGTCCCCAACATAGTTCAACATTTGCTGGTTCTCAGTACAGCCTATCAATCTTTCTAGTCTCGGTTTGTGCATTAGCCACCTATTGCTCGATATGTCTACTGAAACCCTCACACTGCTGATGGGACTGTAAACCACCAACACTGAGCAAACTGAGCAAAGAACAAAAAATAGAAATATTGTGTGGCCTAAATATCACACTAGAGAAATGAAGAACATTGCATGAGCAGATATGTTCACCCATGTTCTCTGCAGCACTATTCACAATAGCCAGTATACAGAAAGACGCTAAATGCCCATTGGTAAAAGAATGGACAAATAAGCTTCGGTTCATGCACAATGGGAATGCTAAGTATTGTTAAAGAATACTGATGACAAAAAAGAATATTGAGGAAACAGTGAAGGACCACAAGACATGAATAGAGTTGGTGGACATGATTCTGAGTGAAATTAGTCAATGACAAAACGACAAATATTACAGGAGACCACTGAGAGTGGAAGGATCAAGAAAAGATTTTCTTACCAAAAGAAACACACTTGGATGGTTACCACTAGTGTGAAAAAAAGGAAAGGAAGGGAAAACAATAGGCTAGAGGGCACACATGTATCAACTTGGGTGAAGGAAAAGATAATTTACTACAAGGAGTAGAAAAGTGATAGAAAAGAAACAGGGATAGTGGGAAAAGGTAAGCCATTGAGAGCTTTAACAAGTTAAGTTCTTTAATGCAAAAAATGATATGATATGTTCACCACCACCTAATTCATAATTAGAAATTAAAAAGAAAAATAAATTGTTTCTGAATTCATTTGGATATTTTAATTGTTCACAGAAATGTTCTAGATGGAAAAAATGTTCTAGATGATGAAACAGGATTGCAAACATCTCCTGCATCAAAAGAGGAGTTATCAATGTAAGTCTCAACAAAATATGTCAATATAGAATTCTACCAACTGAGTTTACAGACTACCATGTTTGTCTCACAAGATTTCTCAAGAATTCATTCATCAATTGATCAAATGTTTTTTTCATGGATTTTAATATATAAGTTGGAAGGAATGAGGATAGGAGGATGGTATGGTGACATCGTTCTCAGCAGTAGTAGAATTCTGTTGCTAAAGCAGATTGTTTATTTAAACGAATTGCCGAATTCTGAAGAAAAGTCACAAAATCAGGTTGAAAAAGTTGACTCAGAATCAGTTTCCTTTCTTCCACTAATAATTCCTCTTCTTCAAAAGCAAACCAACAAAAAAGTTGGGGCAGAAAATCAAAAGTAACAAGCAAAAGCAAACAAGACATTCATAAATATGAACTACTTAACTAAGGCTGCTTCAATTCAAAATTTCAAATACATGGGGCTACAAATATGATACTGACATTTGCAGGTTATGTCTCTGCAAACAGGAATTTACACATCTGATTTATTGTCACAAAACATGAATCCAGCTCTTATACTAAGTTTAAAATGTCCTTGGGCAGTTGAAAGATTCTAAATAAATAAAATTACCTGAGTGTTACCAAAGAAGTTTACGAAAACAGCATTCTTAAATCTCTGAATACCTTGCAGTATGTTTTATAAAAGTTCTGCTTGGTTCTTAAAACAGTTCTTTTTACTTGTTGGGCTGCTATCTGCAAGGTCAAACAATTCAAAATCACCAATTATTCCTAGGGAGAAAAAAAATCGCCCTACTCCTCTGAAGAGTGACAGTCTTGGAAACCGATATTGAGCAGGTCTACACTATCCTTCAGGGTCCCTATGAGATGGCATCAATATATTTGGGGAAATCAGTTTTAATCAATTGGCCTACTTCTCATACCCCATATATCAGAAGCAGTGCTTTCTGTAAAGACTTTGCTCTTAAACTTTCTTATTTTAATCTCCAGCTCCATTCATCACAATTCTCCTCAACCACCTACAAGAGTCAGACTACTTGAACTGAATGAGTCTTTTATCATGTCTACCATCTATGCTCTTCCTTCTCAGAAAATGACAAACATGACTGCCCATGCTGTTTTCTCCATCTCTTTTTATTAGACTGGGGACCATCTATAATCTCTATCTGCTACTCTCTTCTTTCTACAAAAAACCTACCAAATGGCCCCTAACCTCCCACAGCATTAAAAAAGAGGGATCATATATCTCCTCCTTCCTCCTTCCAGCTACCATCCTAATTCTTCCACCACTTTAGAAAACCTTTTCTAAACTGATACCTCACATCTCACTATCTGTGTACCTTTTGCAATCATATTTCAGTCACTAAAATTCCAAAAGAATTCTCTCCAAATATTGGGTCATTCATTAATTTAATAAACACGCATTGACAACCTACCATGAGCCTGGGGATATATAAGCAATATAAATTTAATTATTGATAAAATTTAATCCTTGTCCTTAAAAAACAAGCTAGCAAAAATAAGTAGATTTCTTAATTTAATTATCCTAGATTCCTTTGCATAAGCATTTGAAAATTTTTAAAGCTATCTTCACCTTTCAAGATAGCCCAATTCTCCAATCCCTCCTCTACTGATTTTGCTAGCTCTTTCTTCTCTTCTAACTCAAGAAATGTGAATTTTTTCCTCCCCAATTCAGCTTGTAAGTGCTTTTCTTTCTTCTTTCTTTTGACTTTTCTCATTTCTCTCACCACTGTGCAGCTTTCTCCTCAGATGCTTTCTGTACAAGAGAGGCAAACCAAAACTGCAGGGAAATTCTATTTCATTCCCTCTAGAATGATTAAGAATTTTAAAAACTTGAAAATTAACAAATGTGGCCCCATCTGTGGAAAAACATGACTCTATTGCTGGCAGGAATGTAAAATGGTGCAGCCTCCTTGGGAAACAGCTTAATGGTTTCTCAAAAGGTTCCACATAAAACTATTAGGGAATCCAGCAATCTGATTCCACATAAAAGACCCAAAGGACTTGAAAGTATTGAAGCAAATAGAAACAGGTACTAACTGTGTTCATTGCTACCCTCTTCATAATAATCAAATTGTGGAAACAACTTAATGTCCATCAATGGATGATTTTTTGTAAAGTGGTATACCTTAAACTGTGGCACATTCGTTCCAGAGACATATGAATATTCCTCAATGATAAAGAGCAATTACCGTATTTGTCAGACCATAAGAAGTACTTATCAAAAAAAAAAGTGTGGGGGAAAAAAGATGGTGCATCTTATGGTCCAAAGGTGTGGTACCCCAGAACATTTGGTTATGATTCCATGTGCTCACTTACTGTCTGCTGCAGTTTTCATGCTCTGAATTGCTGTGTGTTCGGAGGAAGTCCCACATCCTGGAGTCTTAATGCCAGTCAGGTCACATGATGGGCACAGCGCATGCCTCCCCTCATTTGTTAATGAAAGTGATAATGGTTCTTGACACTGCAGTTCAATTTATGCTGTTGAATACTACTGTATTTTGCTTTATTTTAATAAATATTTTAGTATACTTGTATTATTTGGTTCAGAATATTTTTTCATGTTTTTCTGCTTTAGAAACTGGGTTTGTCTTATCATATGCATCTTATGGCATGAAAAATACAGTAAATCCTAATCCATGTAGAAACTTGAATATCTTATGTTCTCCATATGAAAAATAACAATGCTGCAAAATGAATAAATAGTGTGTGACACCATCTGTATGCAATATCTGGAAGGTGCAAATGTATGGTGACCATTGACTAAAATGGATATTTGTTTACCAAGCACATGAGGAAGGGGTTAATAAGAGTGTTTATGAAACAGTAAGTTTCTGAGAATGGGGATTGGAAATTTGCCAATAATTTTAGGTGGCAGTTGCAAAATATAATTAATGTGATTGGTACACTGAAGTGTACACATAACAATGTTGAATTGGCAAATGCTATGCTACATATGTGTCTATAACAATAGAAAAATGAAGTATTTATCAGTTACTGCAATCCAGTTACTTTACTAAGATGTCATCATAAATTCAAACAGGTTGCTGAAATATACTACAGGATATTGTGCCACTCGTTAAACTCAATCTGACAAAAACAGAATCATTGTCTCTCCCAAAAAACCATCAGCTTTGCTTAGATTTCCATCATTACACTCATAAAACTTCAAATTAAAAAGTGAAATTAATGACCAGTTCTTTTTCAGTATTTTCTATGTGCCTGAGACAGCTATCAAGTGATTTATATTTAATATCATGTTTACCTCATAAAGCCTTACAAATGAACACAATCTTTTTTCACAACTTTACAGAATAGGGAATTAACAACACTGAAGATGAAGTACTTTGCACAATGATAATAGCCAATAAGAGAAGGAGGCAGATGTCAAACCCAGGATGACACTAAGCTAAATCATTAAGGACTAGTTACCCAAGGAACAAGAATTTGGATTTTTAAAATATTAACTTTCTGTAATGCTTCATTTCCAAACAGCCCATTCTACTAAATACCAAGTGCTACATGAACCAGCATATGAATTATAGGAAGTTGACTTGGGGAAAGAAGGTTATGGTCTGTTTGCTTTCTTTAATGGTCAACAGTTCGACATCAAAACATCTCCTTTAAGACTTTCACTTGTTCACTCTGTACTAATTAAGTAGATCCTATGAACCTAAAATAAACTAGAGTTTGAGGTCTATGTAAAATTTTCATGAAAACACAGAGATAAAAATAATTGAGGTGGTGGGGGACTTTTTTTAATACTCCACAGTGCTTTGAATTTTCATGGCTAATAATTACTTTGGCATGCTACCTCAATGGCTCTGTTTCTGCCCTTTGATCATAGAGATATTAAAGGCTCCCTTTTTGTGTCAATACAAGGAGTGACATGAGGAGCCTAAGATGAAATGTCTTCACATTAGTTCCTTTCATTTGGGTAAAAGAAGAAACGCATTAAGATTTATCCAATCTTTGTATATCCCACACCCATTCTATATCAACAAAAGCAGCAAGGGAACAGATAGAACTCACATAATTTTACTCGAGCAAGATGAACAGTGATGATAATCATTCTTTACATTGGCATCCAAACTAAAAAATATACTTAGAAAAAGATCTCATTTTATACTAAAGTAAGCAGGAACCTTCAGCAACATAATAAGCTACACTAAATCTCTGTTAGGCACTTGTTCAAGCTCCTCAACTCATAGCCTCCAAGTCTACCTGCATTCCCTTCTGTCATTTTCTTTTCACACTATGTATCCTTGTTGATATTTTTGCATCCCTATATCCAATCACAGGAGTCCTGGTGGTGCAATGATCCACCACCAGCTAGATTGCTATGAGAAAGATGTGGTAATATGTTCTCTTAAATAAGTACAGTCTTTTAGACCCCATGCTTTTGGTATTGTCAATCACCAGGACCTATGGTTAAGCAGCTGCTAACAAAAGATGTTGGTTTACTACTCCAGTGAGTCGATCTGAGAAAGTTGTGGCAGTCTTACTTCCTTAAGATTCACAACAAACCTTATGGGACAATTCTGTTCTGCTCTGTAGGATCTTTGTGAGATGGAGTTGATGACCATGCTATGGTCAGTTATCAAGCTTAGAATAATATATCTTTAACATGCAGCATACTTTAAACACTCATTCCTTCCATAAACATTCATTTAATCCCTACAGTGAAATAAACATTGTGCTAGGTTTGGGTAGCACAATTATTTGCAAAAGCCATCACAGATGGATTAGAAGGAAAGTATCCTGACTTCACTTGCTTATCAAATTTGCCCTTCTGACCCTGGTTTTTATTTTGCTCTTGCTCAGACTTGTAGACACAGTTTCTTGACTAGATTATACATTTGGCAAATCATCAACTCTACTTTTACGGTACAACGTGTCTTTAGCTTGTTATATCTTATCAATAATATTCACAGTGTCTGCCAATCTGGACTTGCTTTTTTGGTTTGTTTGGTTTTTAACCTCTGCACAAAGAGCCCAACTGATCCACCACCATCCCCCCATAGGTGAAACTAAGACAGGATTCTTGTTTCTTTTCTTTGAACGGTTGTTCTATATCACTTTTCCTATGCTAGTGATCTCTCTTCCATATTGAACACACTTTTACCTTCCATCCCTCTTATTACACCCCTTTGTCTCTAGCGTGGACCCTGTAAGTATCTGAAGCACTCCCTAGTTATCTCCCATTTTGCTTTATTGTAAAGCATAAAAGACCATAAAACATATTTTAATGAGCTTCACATAGCTCCCAGAATTTCTGGGTCACAAATCTTCAGCATTTCCAACCAAAGAAACGTTCTTCATCTAATATATCAGATCCCAGTCCCTGAAGGGCAATTTGTCTCTGAAATGTGAGACTCTTCTAAATTATTTGGCTTCTAATAATAAATCATCATCATTATCTGGGCTGTTTGAACTTCAGTGGTCATCTTAGTTTGAAGGCAAATGCTTTGGTAGGTGTCAGGCTCATTTCTGACCCTCATCAAGAAGTTTGGAAAATCCCCCAAATTGCATGGCAGAAGTAGATGGGAAGGCTGAACCCTCATCCTTAAACACCCCTTATAAACAATATTATGTGGTAGAATAAAAATTGATTTGAAAGTTAGAAAACTTGGGTTTGTATTGCTATTCCACTGCTTTACTTCAAGTCACTTGCTATAAGCTTCTAGTACCTCATCATGTAGATGCTGTTCTGGGCAACACTGTGATAGTTTCTAGCTCATAAAGCCTATGACTCTTTCTGTAGCCCCTGTGACATGTAAGATTCACTTTCATAGAATTTTATTTTATTTTTAGAAAGCACATAATATTGATGGCCTCCTGCACCATTGTGATTATACTGTGGAAAGCTACACACAAACAAAGAAAACAAGGGGGTCAAATAAAACAGTGGAACACTGACTGCAGGTGCTTTTGCTTCAGATTCAGAAGAAACCTAAGTGCAGAACAACAGAGTTCATAGTAGTCAATGTCACAGAAGCCAAGTGTGAATGGTAGAAGAACCACCCACAAACTGAAAGGACTTTAGCTAGTTGAGGAGCTAGAAGTGGAGAAGCCTCTTTTAATTGACTCACTCCAGTCTCAGGGCCCAAACCTCAACTGCCTTCGACATTTAAATGACTTGTATATTTTCATGCTGGAACATCAGCTCTGTGAATACCTAAAATGAGGGTAAGCGAAAATTAGATAGCATTTGTTTGACACTGTCGTTGGTCTTTCTCTAACGTCAAAGATGGATTTGCATAATTATGCTATATGCTTGGAAACTGCACGCAGCAGGAGGGTTCCGAACTGGTGGGAGGTTTTAGTCATGCTCCAGCTGAGAATCTCAAGATGAAGAAAATCTCCTTTCAGAAATGAACTTTCTAAGACAGTAGAGTAGCAGCTTAGCGATAATTTAACTAGCCTGGTGATTGTCCAGGTATAATTAAGATAAGCCTGATAAGCAACTGCTTGAATGAACAACCTTGATAGCAAAAAGGTTCAGAGAGGAAAGACTTGAAGTGTTATTACCTCATAACCTTTTTCTTGATTAAAATTCTTGAAAACTGGCCAGAAGCCTGATAGAAGCAAACTTCTAAAGACTGCCACTGTAACAGGTGTATGTCTCTTTTGCAACACAGTCTTGTCCAAGGTCATTGTAGTAATAAAAAGTTTCTTTTGAATATGTCCACAAGGGGAAAATGCTGAAGCAGGTGAGCCTCTGTAGTCTTTGATTTTACCCCTACGGAGCTCCAGAAATAGAGACATGGGTTTTTATGGGCATTGTGGAGCACTTAATAAACTCATGTTCTGTCTCACTAAGTGGAGTTTCATGATCAAATCCTGTTGTCATGCAAGGATTTGAACTTCCACCCCTAAACAACCTAGAGAAGTAGTTCAATTTAGACGATCGAGAAATTGACATCTTTTTTTTCCAATCATTTTATTAGGGGCTCATACCTCGTTTTTCACAATATATAAATAAGCATACTCATCAAGCACCCTCACATGTCCACTTCTATTATTGTTCTCCAAAAATTGACATCTTTTTTAAAAATTTGGTTCCCGACCAAATAACAACAGGTTTCTGTAGCTCTCATTTAAAATATTGCAAAACATACTTGCCATGTGCTACTATGAACAATGAAAAGAGTAAAATTCAAAGTGACTAGAAAGAATCTCCAACCAAAATTGAACCTTTAGATTTCAGTCATCTAATGGAGTCACCTCACTTGGCAGTTCTGAAATCATAGTATTTAGATCAACAATGCAAGCATCTTTCTTAAAGATTATTTCATGCTGAAAAACACATCGCATATTTGCACATTGGGATTGCATGGCGTATGAAGCTCTATGTGCTTTTCTGCCTCCTCCCCTTGATTACAAAAATCCTCTGGACTCTGTCTGGGATTCACTGAGGAACTAATAAATCCAAGATTACATTTCAGCACTGCGGTGGAAGCAAAGATAAAACAAAACCCCTTTCAGTTAACTTAGGAGCTCTTCTGATGGTTAAATCAGTCCTCTGTAAAACAAAAGTTTGGTAGTTCCAACCCATGAGCCACTCTAGCTGAGAAAGGTGTGACAGTCAACTTCTGTAAAGAGGTACAGCCTTAAAAAGTCTATGGAGTTTTAGTTCAACTCTGTCCTCTAGGGTTGACGTGAGTTCTAGGAGTCTAGAAAGCAGTGAGTTGGCTTTGTCTGGCTAACTTACACAGGACGCATCAAATGTAAAATGTGAGTTGTTTCCTTGTTTGGCATTACTGCCTATATGAGACTCTCAAGCTGAAAGTGCATATGTAATTCATTTCTGACCCATTGTCCTCTGATGTATAAAAAGAACAGCCACCTCCCTAGACTTTAAATGCCACCAAGCAGACCTTCCAACTTCTTTCTGGTTGAACCAGGGTTGCACTTCATGCAATTTGCTAAATGGCAATTCACTTTGTAACAACCTATATAAACAAACACTAGGTAAGATTGATTCAAAACATCTGATTGATTCAAAACATCTGCCATTTTTTTAAAGGGCAAGAGAGCAAATGACACTTTTCTAAGGCAAAAATGGCAATGGCAGAAACAAAAGCCACATCCATTAAGAAAGCAGTATTGTTAGCACATTGCACTTCTGCGAAACTTCACAATTTATACAACAGCCTTTCACAAGAATTGGCTCATTTCATGCACCAACCTTGTGGGATAAGTGTTTGTTAATATAGACATTTGACAGATTAATACATTCAGACACAGGAAAAAAAAAACAATGGACTTACCCAAGGTTTGTATGCATAAGAATCAGTTGCCTTTTGTGCTTGATAAATGATCAAAGGAGGTATCTGAAGAGCACTAAATTCTGTTCCCTGTGAGTGCGGATTGAGAGGGAACTCTCACAGCAATGTGGAGGCAGCTCATCTTTATTTCAACTAGTGTTTTCAGTGTGTTAAACGCTGTGGCTGCTGTGAAGAAGCAGCAAACGTGCAGGTTGCTCGAAGAAATTCACATGATGTAGTAGTGCTAGGTAATGTCAGACACAAAGCTAATACTCCGCCTTGTCGACTAAATAATCAACATGCAGTGTGACTGAAGCCCCTCAAAAAACATGCTGACAGAGGTGCAAATTTGTTTGGATTTCAGGATTGTTTATTTTCTGGGAAACAGGGAAAAAAATCTGTCCGTTGAGCAACTCAGGGAATTCTTTCCTTCCTGCTTGATTTTTATGAGCTATCAGCCACCCGACTTAGCAAACGTGGGACAAGAGTCTGGAGTTGAGCTGCCTCTGGATGAGATCTTCTGTGAGATCTCTTCTCTGAGGATTAAGTTCCATGATTTGAAACAGTCGTGCTTCTCAAATAACACGAAAAGCAGCCTCTCTTTTGTTTCCCTTACTGCTCATTTTTTTTCCAAAAAGGAAAAAAGAAGACAAAATGGAGGTTGGACTCTCTTCTTGAAAGAACATTATGGAAAATTAGCCAATGGGCAGTTTGAAGCATTTGTAGCAATGCTGGCTTTCCTTAGAGATATTTTAGAGGTAACTTGATATTCAAAAGGGAAAAAGAGGTTGAGTCCACCAAATTTGCTTTTTGAAAAATGGCTATTAAACCCGCTAACTGAAATGTGTTTATGTGAAAAACTGCACGTCCAAGATGGTAATTATTGCCTTGCATGTTTCCACATCCCATCTCAATTTTCATCTTAAAATTTAAAGGAAAAAATAGGTTTAAATAATGCAGTGCTTATTAGCTTGGGAATATGGGCCTAACTGTCCCTTTTGAACTCTAAAAGGTAGCTGGCAATGTCTTCTGTGTAAGTGGGTTAAGGAATGTACCATGTAGGCAATTAAAACTAAAAACATAAATTTGGAAAATAGCAGCCTTAACTTCATTGTCATTCAGAAACACAATAGCTACCTGTCACACTGCACTAAAGGAACTGCTAATAGGAATATTTTTACAGCCGTAATACAAGTAGACCTTGTGTACATAGTTTAGCCGAGTAGATCAGGGCCAGATAGCACTCTGAAATACTCAGACACTTGGGTTGTAACAATTAAAGGCAAAAGCATAGATGAAAACTAAAAAACTAAAAACAACTGATTATTTGGCTATTGCTATATTGGCAGACCCTAATAAAGCTCCCAGGCTTTGGTTGTTTGTTTTGTTTTTATGGAATACAGTTGCCTCTTGAACTGGACTTAAAACTGATTAGTAAGTTGTATTGCTCACATGTTCTAGAACTTTCTTTTGTAAGAGTCAACAAAAAAGTTCCCACCTAACACTACAAGTTTCTTCTTCCTACCAATTTAGAAAAGACCTAGCTCATTTCACAACGTGCACCACAGACAGATAGGATTTTAATTGAATGTGTTTAATGACTACAAAAATAATCATTTTTTTAAAACACTGGACTCATTTTTATATAGGATTGCTCCACCGATGGAAGTAAAATATCTGTCACATAAACAGATTTCTTTGGGGGCTGCTTATTACCAAATGCTAGTTTAGTTAATTGTGTTTATTAGGTTGGCTGAGTCTTTATCATGAGTGACTAATCAAACAGATTTCATAAATCTTATATATATGAATATCCCTGATATGCACAGTTTATATTTCAGGCAACCCATGTTTGTTTTATGTTATACTGACATCTATGGACTCTGTAAGAGAAATTCAGCTTTTGAGAAAATTCTTTCAGATTCTCCCAAGCAACTTAAATGTTCACTCATCTTTAGAGCAAGAAGCTCCCCATGCTAGTATATGTGAGCCACTAATTGATCTTTGAACATTACCAATCAAATAGAAATGATTACAAAGCGCTTCTATTGCGGACGTTGGGTCCTGTTGAGTTGGTTCCAAACTCAACAGAGTGAAACGGTTCCCAGCCCTGTGACATCTTCACAATGGGTACTATGTTTCAGATATTGTTTCGGCCTGTGACAATCAATCTCATTGAAGGTCTTTGTCTTTTCCATTGCCCTTCTACTACAGGGTCATCAGAAATTGGAATTGACCAGAGAGCAGTGAATGAGTCTATTTTACAAAGCATTATGCGATTTTCTGCAACTGACCTCCCCTAATAGTATAGTCACAGAAGCATTGTGGCCGTAATTCTGCCAAACAGATTTGTTTGTTCACCTGGCAGTCCATGAAACGTTTGATAGTCTCCACCAGTACCACAGTCCAAATGCTCTTCTACCCACATATAATTAAGACTTTGGAGTGAGTCTGTCCTAAGTCACGGATCCATAGTTTCTCTTTTTTAAAAAAAAAAAAAAAGGATCCTTGTTGGCAAAGCAATGAGGAAAAAGAGGTTCTCTCAGTGCATATCAATTAATTAAATAATATTCCTTTTGGGGATATTATGTGCTGAGCAAATACAAAATGGTCTTGCCCTCAAGGAACTTTCAGACAAATGGAAGAGACAGTAAAATAAAGCAGGTAATTCACAGTGGAATGTGATAAGAAGTGTGTGCGATAGGGTGTCTTTGTTAGGATAAGCTAAGTACTTTAACAAACCTCAAAGTTTCAGTAACTTAACTCAGTAAATATTTTTACTCATTCATCTCAAAGTCCAGTGTGCTCAGCAGTAGGTCAAGGGACTTCTTCACAATCCAGCCATTTTGATATTTACTGTGGCCCATTCCCGTCATACAATGCCAGAATCTTCCACACAAGCTATCATAGATCATTATGAGATGAAAGGGAATGAGAGACTGTGAAGACAACGCATCTTTTCTTGCCCAGCTCCTGCCCAGAAAACAGCATCAATTCTGTTCACTTTCTGATGAGAAACGCACAGTCCTGCTTTGAAAAAGGGGTACTGGAATAAGGAGTTTTGCTGTGTCCCTAGGGAAAGAAAATAATGTGGTGAATTAAGCTCTGTAACTAGATATAAATGGTGATAAATAGGTAGCTAGAGGCAACTAGAGATAGTTAGCAAAAGTCAATTCACTCAAAACCAAATTCACTGCCATTGAGCCAATTCTGACTCATAGTGACCCTATAGGTTAGAGTAGAACTGCCCCTATGGGTTTCTAAAGCAATATATACTTGGGGAATGTGAAAGCTTTATCTTTCCCTTCAATGAAAACCAAGAAGCTCCCTAAAATATATGTCTCTGAAATCTAACGTATTTCTCATTAGTCTAGAGACTGGGAGTATAAAAAAACAGAAAGAAATAAAGAATCAAGGTAGCTAATAACTAGTTAAATGATAACTAGCTGACTGTGATAACTGGCATAAGCCAAGAGGCTTAGAAAGATACCCTCCTCTCACCTCTACATTCTCAGGCTTTAACTCGAGTAGCTGTTGATTACTATATGTACATAAAGGCAAGTGGGTAAATAGTTAACCAGAAATAACTGGCATATTTAGAAAATGCAAAAATACTGATATTCACAATGCTCTCAATTTTAACTTCATCTCTCTCAATGTTGCCCACCTCTAGATTTACTTATTACAGAAATATGTTTCCCATTAACATGCCCCAGTATTGCATTACGACCGGTATTGAAAACCAATCTCTTGACTGGAGGGATACTTCCAAACTGTCTGCTACACTGCCAATTGTAACCTAATACTAATGTTTGGGGCTCAGTGAATGTGGTCTACAGAGAATAGGTATGGAATTGGGTCCTGTTTGCACAAAAGGATGAACAACTACTGGGACACAAGATACATCTGAGGAATGGAGGGAAGCAGGCAGCTGGATAGAAGGCAGCCAGTTTGACATGGGCAGTTAGGAACCGGATGCATATATTAGTCAGTATATTTTTGTTTGAAAAAGACAGAAACCCAAATCAATGTGACGTGATGAGAAAGGAGGAGCTGGAAAAGACATTCAGCTGATTCTGTGAATGTTACCTCTCTTTTGCTTCTCCATTTCTCTGCCGTCAGACGCATTCTCTTTCAATAAAATGGGGTTTCCCCCATATGAAAGGGATGATTCCTGTTTATAACTCCTCCTCTTTTTCTAGATTTATGACATAAAAAGACAGACTCATTTTGCTCTCCCACAAAATTAAAAGCTTATGGGAGAACCATGATGAGCTAAGCTTGATCATCACGTGGTCAGTTTAGAATAATGAATGTGAGGAGAGGAGTGGAATTTTTTTTATGTCTAGACCAACCGTGATCATGCCCCGTCCATTCACCCACCCATGACTGTAAGGTCGAGTATGATGATTAGCAGCCGCCTCCTTGGAATCACAATTGGAATGAAGAAGCAGTGTCCCCTAAGGTAGTGGGGATGCCCAACAGAACATTTTTTTTTAAGATATCGACTGCAGGGTCCAAGCACGTGTCATTCAATCTGCTGAACGAAATGGTCCAGATTGGAGTTGGAACAGATGAGAGTCAACTTTGTTCTATTTGTGATTTTAGAATCCTGGCCAGGCAGCCACCTATAGTGAAGACAGCAGTAAACATGGTGGGGATTAGAAAGATATGAAGGTGCAAGTTTTATTTGCTGAATAGTGGAATCTTCGTACTAAATATGATTTCTGTGTCAATTTTAAAAGTAGTCCAATGAGGGTAGACAACCCACATATATTGTTATAACAGGTATAGAAAAGTGTCATCACTCAAATATTGAGGAATGACATATAGAAGAGAAATCTGAACTTCTGGAGTAAGACCTTCCGGATGCAGGACGCTGAGTGAGGCTGCAATTGTTGATTTAATAGTCAGGAGGTATTTGACAACGGATGGATATTGGTGCATCCTATGTCAAGAAAATGGATGGAGCTTCCCAAAGTGTTACAGATACGTAATCAATCCCAGAAATGCAAGGACCCAAACACAAGAAATTGGATATACCATGCTCAGGACAGTGAACATATAGTAGGTTTTCAGTCAGTGATTCCAATTATTGTTATTATCTCTGTGTGTTCAGCATTGTCAGACTTTTACATCTATTATTTGTCAGCAATCCAATTTAGATAAACAGTGCAACCTATATGTGAATTTCTTTGCTATGATACAAAAATAGCAAAATGCCGAGTTAGAGTTTACAATCTGGAATGACTCCAAGGTTTTCTTTTGACTATCAGAGTTCACCCCTCCCATGCAATGCTAGTAATGTCCTATGAAACTCAGGAAGTCCAGAAGTTTATGGTACACTTTGTTGTTGCTGTACTTAGCACCTTGGTAGTAAACATCTGGATTCCTTACAGGGTGAGAAACCTGATGTTTGAAAAGGTGGATGGACGTTTCTGGAGTTCGTAAAAGAGTTGATGCTGACATTTGATCTGGCCAGAATGAGAGATTCTGTTCACTCAAGCGAGATCATTACAGTACCCTACATTATGTGTGACTCAAGAACAGCAACAGACTGCCATTGAGTGGATTCCAGCTCCTAGCAGAGCTAAAGGACAGGCTAGCACAACCATTATGGGTTTCCAAGACTGTAATTCAGACAGATAACCCCATGCTGTTTGAGTCTGTAATGAAATATGCTTATGAATTTTCAGAAGATCTAAGAACTAGTGCACAGGTAAAGGGTCTGGACTAGTATTGAAGCAATTTATATCCAGTCTGGCCTAATTTTCCCAACTTCACCTCTACACATATGTCTTTCAGACCTGGGCAAAGAGGTAGTACGGAGATACCACTGAACCCACTGCTCACTCACGTTGAGAAGGATTCAAAAATTTCGTTTAAAATTTTTCATTATTGCTTTCCCCACCCCCTGTAGAGCGGCTAGTGCTGCCGGTCAGTGGCGATCCGTGGACGCTGCTGTCTTTTCCGCAGGATGGGGTTTGTTAAGATTGTCAAGAACAAGGCCAACTTCCAGAGATACCAAGTGAAATTTAGAAGATGGCGAGAGGGCAAAACTGATTACTATGCCCGAAAACGCTTGGTCATCCAAGATAAAAATAAGTACAACACACCCAAATCCAGGATGATAGTTCGTGTAACCAACAGAGACATCATCTGCCAGATTGCTTATGCCTGAATAGAAGGGGTATGATTGTCTGTGCAGCTTATGATCACGAGCTACCCAATTATGCTGCAGGCTTCTTAATGGGTTTGGCATGGACAAAATCTGTGAAGGCCAAGTGGAGGTGACTGAAGATGAATACAATGTGGAAAGCATTGATGGGCAACCTGGTGCCTTCACCTGCTATCTGGATGCCTGCCTTGCCAGGACTACCACTGGAAATCAAGTGCTCGGGGCTCTGAAGGGGGCTGTGGACGGAAGCTTGTCTATCCCTCATAGTACCAAGCGATTCCCTGGTTATGATTCAGAAAGCAAGGAATTCAATGCAGAAGGGCATCGAAAACACATCCCTGGTCAGAACGTCGCAGACTACATGCATTACCTAATGGAGGAGGATGACGATGCTTACAAGAAACAATTTTTTCAATACATAAAGAACAACATCACTCCTGACATGGAGATGTATAAGAAAGCACATGCCGCCATACGAACGAATCCTGTTTATGAGAAGAAGCCCAAGAGGGATGTTAAAAAGAAGAGGTGGAATCATCCCAAAATGTCCCTTGCCCAAAAGAAAGATCGGGTAGCTCAGAAGAAGGAAAGCTTCCTAAGAGCTCAGGAATGGGTGGCAGAGAGCTACACCAAACCATAGTTTTCCATGAGGATTTATTACATAAATAAAATAAACTACCAAGCAAAAATTTTTTTTCATTATCTTTCTATTATTTTGTTCCACAAATGTTTTTGAAGCCTTCTACCAGGCAGGTGAGTGTGTGTGTGTGTATAGAGAAGTGTTTGGAGAGAAAGTATGGTGGTCAAAATGTTTGGAAAATAGTAATTTATGAAACAATACAGAGAAAATTAGCATGGCCCTTGTGCAAGGATGACATGGCAATTTGTGAAGCGTTCCAAATTTTTTTAAAATATAGTAACTTACATATTAAACATGCTTATGTTTGATGACAGGAATTTTCCTAACAACCTATTATGAGGCAGAGTAGAATGCTACTTAGATTTTCTGATGTTATGAATCTTTACAGGAGCAGACAATAACGTGTGTGATCTGAATTCCAGTGCAGAACAGACCAAAAAGAGCACAGAGAATGTGGTTGGAGAGATGCCAGAAGAAAATTTCCCAGAGAAGATATCTATTAAAGAAACTGAAGGAACCCCAGGAGATTAACCCCAAAAGGAAAAGCACCAAGGCATACCATAAACTTTCTAAATCTTTCTCCGATGGAGCAGCTGGGGGATCCAAACTTCTAACTTTGTGATCAGCAACCCGACGGGAATCGCACAGCAACAGCAAGGTTGCTCTGGAATTCTCAGAGGCCTAAATATGCTCGTGTTTGCTCTTACTCTTTTAGAGAAGCATATAGTTACTGGGATTAGGGGCCATCGAGTCTGCTCCGACCCATAACCACCTTAAGCACAACAGAAGGAGCCAGTGCCCAGTCCTGCAACATCCTCACAAATGGTCCAGTGCCTGAGCTTATTGTTGCAGCCACTGGGTCAATGTATCTCCTTGAGGATCTTCCTCTTCCCCAGCCCCCACCCCCCCCACCCTTCCACTTTACCAAGCATGGGGTCCTTCTCCAGGGATTGGTCTCTCCTGACAACATGTGCAAAGTGTGTAAAAGAAGCCTTGTGATCCATGCCTCTAAGGGGCACTCTGGCTGTCTATCTTCCCAGACAGATCTGTGTGTCCTTTTAGCAGTCTGTGGTATTTTCAATATTCTTCTCCACCACCACAATTTAAAAGAATCTTGTAGTATGAGCTGTTTATGAAACGTATTTGAACAGGAATTTTAGTTTCTTTTGAATGACGACACACAAATATTTTATAGAAAATGAATATGTTTCAATTAAATACAGATTGTGAAATGCTGGCCTGATCTAGAATAAATGGATCCTTGATATCTCTACTGAGGTACCAAGGCCCTGGGAACCTACCCCAAAGTTTTATGTCAACCTAGAGAAAGCCTGATAGGAGAATCATCCCCGAAGGAGAGCATGTCTGATAAAAATAGCTAAAGCTCAGGGATCCAAGTGCCTGAACAGGCCCTCCGACCTCTCAGCTTCTTGGCCCCTGTGTGGCGCTGCTTTACGCAGTGTTTCCAACATGGACTCTGAAATTCACAGACTATCTCCAGGCCAGAAAATCTGACATTCCCATCTTTAGAGTTTTATACCTTGGTTTGTTTGCCGTTTTTCTTGTCAGACCTCCCTCCATGAAGATGTTGGATAACTAAATAATAGTATGAATAGAATGACACGTTTACTAGCTAATTACATATGCAAAGTATCCCACAGAATTTCATTCGATATACTCTCAGAAAAAAAGTTAGCTCCCAAATTCACACAAAATTCTTTAACAATATCTACCATCAATCCGTACTTTCATGTCTCCTTTGGCAACTGTGGTATTAGTGGGATATATTTTAAATGATAAACTTAAATTGCCTTTATTTTAAACTAAATAACTGCTCCAAAACCATTCCCCCATGATAATCTTTAAACTTTAGATGAAGAAACATTCCCAGAATAATTCTCTAAATCAGCAGTAGTTTAGCTTAACTAGGAAGGAATGTCTGAGTTAAGGTCTATCTGTGGAACAAATTGACAATAACTTAAAAGATTAGATAGGACAACTTTCTAGATGGTGAGTTTCTTAATGGTGGGGAACTGGTTGTGCAAGCTAAAGAATATAATCAATGTCATGGGAATGTCAGAGTAGAAGTTGTGAAATTGGTATATATTCTGATCACATATAATTATATATATACACATATATATTCTCAAGAATGGCAATAAATAAAATTAAATTAAAAGCACTCATTAACTACAAGTGAGTAAATTCCACTCATTGAGACCTTACACGACAAGAGAGAACTGGCATTGGCGTCCCTGACACTTTAGAGGACTTGACGGTGGTTTTCTGCTGCACATCCCGTGGTGAGCAGCTCAGGGGGTGGTCCACTATGCCATGCCACAAGGGTTCCTAAAATTTAAAAAGGCACATATTAAAACTTTCAGATACTAGGAAAAAGACAGCCCTTGCATTTGAATGTAATAGCACTTTGTTCTTAAGTGGATTTTGCCATCCCTCTGAGATGTTCACTACCAGTCACCAGCAGAAGAAAAACATATATATGTTATATATATATAATCATAAAGGAAAACATAAAATATTATAAAGTATTACTTAAAGACAAGATTCAAAAGTACATGAGTTTAGGGTGAGGCAAATGATTCTGAGGAGTACTAGTGCCAAGTCAGAGTCTGTCTCTCTGTAAAATGTTGATATTTTCTATCATTCATGTTTACATTAATTTCTACTTTTAAAATATTGCATTCAAATGTGATATTGATTACTGATCTTTTCATGTCCAGTCAATATCTACACCTGGGTCAAGATTGACTGCTCTTGACTCTGGTCTCAAATGAGTATAAAAGTTCATTAAATTGCTTCTTTTATAAAAAAGGAGACTAGCTGGGCTGAGCCCTGGTGGCATAGTGGTTGTGCGCGGGACTGCGGCCCACTGGGATGGAGGTTCAATTCCGCCTCCCAGGAGCAAAGGCTGAGCCTCCTACTCCCACCACCTGAGGGCAGTGATGCCTAAAAACAAACAAAAAAAGAGACTAGCTAAAGAATAATGTTTGTCTCCCTTCTTCTTAGACTACTTAGAACAATGATTCTCAGCCTTCTTCATGCTGCGACCCTTTCATACAGTTCCTCATATTGTGGGGACCCCCCCAACCATGAAATTATTTTCATTGCTACTTCATAATTGTAACCTTGCTAACGTCATGAATCGGGCAACCCCTGTGAAAGGATCGTTCCACTCTTAAAGGGGTCTCAACTCACAAGTTGAGAACCACTGCCTCAGAATGTCTCTCCTTCTTGCCTCCTATTCAACCCCTTTTCCATATTGCCACTAGAATAGAGAAACCTGATGACAGTGTTCCCCATTAACTGCTGTAGACAAAATGCAAACACTTCAACCAGACATAAAGAGTTCTTCACATAAAGTCCCTCACTATCCTCATTTCCTAACCAAATTCAAATAACTGAACTTATTAGAGTCAACTCTGCTTCATGGGGTTGGGGGATGGGGAACCTTTGTGTACAGTCGAGCTGTACTCTATAGGATTTGCAAAACTGTGTGGGCCCTGTCAGAAATAGATTGCCTGCCCTTTTTTCTGAAGCGATCCTGGGTAGGTATGAATTGACACCAACCATTCAACTCATAGTCTAGTACATCGGATCAGGGCATAGTAACTTACTTTTAACTTTTCATAGATACATTTCATGACTTCATGTGTCTGCTTGGAATATCTTCCCCTTGACCTCTGTTTTCCAGATGAAACGCCTCATCCCTTGGTGTTAGGTTGGGGACTTTTGTGAGCTTTCTTTGACTTCTCCTGAGATCATGTGAACCACAGCTTCTTCTGTAGCACCCCTCTATCTGGAAAAGCACTCATTCACTAGCAGGTAACAGGCTCCATTGCAATGATTCCCTGTGATGCCTGTGTCCCTCGGTAGACTAGGAAGACCTCTGGGGCTCATTTATGTCTGTTTCCCCAGCGTTTACAGCACAGTGTCTGCTACAGAGGAACTGCTGAATGATTGAAAGAATGTATGATTTTCACTATTACTATCAATAAAAAATGCTTTCAAAGAAATCATAAAGGATTTCAGGGGAGCAGGCAGACCTGCAGACAGAAAAGATTTGATCTACTCCTTATTCCTAAATCCCTGCCACCCTTCTCTTCTGTTCCTGAAGCGATGGCACATGCACTGTAGCCCAGGACTTTCTCTTTCCTACAGCCTGACTTAAAAAGCATTCAGGGTTGGAGTGGAGTAGTACTCAAGGGGAGAAACACAGTAGACAGTGAGGGGTTTAGTCTGGTCTTCACATTTTATTTTATTTTGGCCTTCCCATTTTAGAATGATTCTTTTTATCATAGAAATGCAATTATATACAGTGCAAGACACTTTTCATCAAGCACATTATGGGTTGCCTAGTGGTGGGTAGACTGGTTGGGAATATTCCCATAATGTTGAATCAGGTTTATATGGGGCAATTGTTTCGGAGTTCAAAAAAATGAGCTAACTTAACCAGGAGACTTCTTGAGTTCTTATTGGAAGCATAGTATATGCATCAATGAAAACCCAAGGATATATGAATAATACAGGTTTTTATTAGGAGAAAAAGGATATGGTTTATATAGTTGCAACATTCTACCCATTATGACTAGATTATGAAACATAAAATCCTACTCTGTAGTTCTTGAGTTACCCTTGAGAGCAACTAGTGTATTCTATAGCAGAGTAATTGAGAAATGCAAGTTTCCATTTCAACCCAATCTCACAAAGGTTCACCATCCAACATAACCTAGATTGTGTCTTACGTGGTGCCTGCAACTGGCTTCAGGATACAAGCAGCCTATAAATGTGACGCACCCTCTCTCAAGCACTTTTACAGCAAAATGTCAGACCATGAAAATGACTCATTGACTTACACTTTGTCATCAGGGTAAAATGTTCCCTGAAATAAAACAGTCTTCTGTAGGGACCCTTTGTGCATAAACAGATGCATTTGAAAGCTCCTGTGACCTATATGGTTATTTCTGGCCACCACCACCCCCTTCCCACATCCAAATGTTTGTGATATATTATTACACTGTTAAAGGTTGCAAGGCAATATGCATGGCTTGAGAGGAAACAGTTCATTTACTGACACTATGCAGAAAAGTGGAAGAAAAAGACTTTGTTAAAAAATTTAAGTGAAATAAGAGCAGGAAGCTAAAACTGCTTTTAAGAGCCATCCGTTTTCCTTTTAGAAAAAGAAATCATGAATATCTGTCAAATACTAATGACAGTCTGTCAATCACACCCCAACACTGTCCCTCCCTGTTTTCAAGAACTTGTCTTTTTATTGTAAAACTAGCTTTTAACCATTTCCAAAGAAACAGAATTATATTGCCGCTATGTGTGAATGAAATGTGTGACAGATTGTTTGTATTGTAATTAAAAGGCCTCCGTTATGACCCTACCGGCTAACACACTCACCTTATTCAATTGAGCTTTGTGTCTACATAATGTCAAACAAATGGTAGGGTGCTAAACAAATAATGAGTTGGTTCAGTAGACTACAGACTGTCTACAGTTATTGCCTATACCAGACATTGGACTGTCTACAGTTATTGCCTATACCAGACATTGGAAACTTGGCTTTTTCTCTGAGAAGCATAGTTAGGCCTGCCCTGGAGCAACATGGTGAACTTGAGGAGTGGTCTGGGTCATTCTCCCACACCCGTCTTGGTACACCGTACTAAGCATGCTGAACATTCATTTGCTAGATACTTAAATGAAGGAACCACAAGGAAAGACATTTAGGTCTTTCTAAGGTGGACTGAACTTATCAGAGTTTTTTCCTATTTAAACTCCCTGATTTGCACGTTTTGAAAGAAATCAATAGCGCAGAGTGAGCTCTATTGTTTCAAATGCGCCCCTCGCCACTGCCCCCCCCCCCCGCCCAGGGATTTCTTGGGTGAAAGAAAATTAAGAGAATTTCTATAGCTGGCTGATGACTCAGGGCAGAACTCAATCCAAAAGATTTGATATATGAGGGACAGGAGCAGTGGAGACTAGGAGTGGATCATTGGCTGAAGTACTCCAGGGAGATGTCAGAGATGTGGGCCAGGAGCCCGGCTTTTGTAAGAGGACGGAGACTTACAGTGTCAACTTCTGCCTTATCTCTGAAGGACCCTTTCGTTCTTCCCTCTTATCTTAAAGTAAGGGGTTTGCTAGTTGAATCTCAGCCTTTAAGCTGTGTTTCCTATGGTCAGTTTTAGATCAACGCTATAGCAGTAGACAGCAAGAATAGCACTCACTGCCTACAAAGACATGTCTTCATCACTGTGGTGTGTGGCAGTAACAATTTCTGCTTTCATGTCTCACTTTCCCAATTTCGTGGTGACACAGATTATAGCTATTTTACCTAGTACACATTTGCTTTGATATTCAGCAAATGTGTTAAATGACTTATGCCATCCAATCATAAAGTGTTTGCAATTAACATGCAATTGTCTTCCTATGTTTGTGCCATGCTATAAACTTGTAAAATTCATCCATATGCTTAATGTTTCTTAATTTTGTCAGCACAGGGACTGACAGAAAACTGTCAGTTGGGGCTGCTTATCTTGAGCACTTCCTGCATATCGCTAAGGCAGGGAGATGTATTGTGTAGAATGAGCCCCAGGGAAGCCACTAAGAGTCCAATATCTCCTAATCATGAGGGAATATCAATTCCATTGATCAAACAAGGACAGCAGCATTATTCCTTCATAGTCTGAATCTTCCTTTTTGGCCTCTAAGGTTTCAAGCCTATAATAACTATAGGATCCTAAGGACAGAGTAAATAGTCCCACTGACAACATGACCACAGGGTCAGAAAATCAGGGTAGCAATATTTAAAGATCTCTATGGTCAGAAGTGCTAAAATTAGTCCTCTGTAATTAACAGCAGCAACTGTGTAGTACGGGAGCCCTGGTATGGGATGGTGGACTGTACATTGAGCTTTCAACTCTAAATCCAGTAGTTCCAACCCACCAGCAAATCTTCTGAAGAAGGAAGAGACTATCCTGCTGTTAAAAAGATTCAAAGTCTGGGAAATGTACAGAGGAAATCTGCTGTATCCTAGAGGGTCTCTATGAATCTGAATCAACTCCATAGAAGAGAATTTATGTGGTTTTCATAATATAGTGAAAAGAATACTGGACCTAGAGTCAAAGGACCAGTTTTCATCTCCTATCAGTTACTTAATTGTCCTGTGACTTTAAGCAAATCATGGTCTATCTGGATCTTGGTTTCTTCATCACAATAAGATTGTATGGGGGGATTATTAGATAAAGTATTGACTAAGCCTAGTATTATTGTTGGTTTCATCCAGATGACTGACTCATGGAGACTTTATGTACAATAAAACTACGTCTTGATAATTCTTGTATTCTTCTCACAATCACCAGTATTTCTTAGTTCATCATTTTAGCCCGTGTGCAAATCTGTCTCACCAAGGGTCTCCCATGTCATCATTTGTCCTCTGACAATTTCTCCCTGATGACGTGTCCAAAATAAACAAATCATGCAGTATCTTGCTGAGTGATATTAGGCTTTCATTGATTAATTTTTGGAAGCATACACACCCCAAGCCAATCTGACCATTCGCAAACAACAGCACCACCAAGTTTCCTTAAGATTTGACCATATGAGGAGAACCCCAAGGTTCATGAATTTTGAATGGCAGACAAAAATAGAGGTGTTTTTTAAAAATAAGAAAAGGAAAACTCTTTGACATTTCTCTTTCCCTATACAGTTCAACAGCTTCCATCAATTTATTTAAATTCTACATGTTTCACCTGGGTATTCTTTCTGTCTGTCTGGGGGGAAAGAGATTCATATACATTCATATGTGTATAAGAAATAGCTTTATATAAAGAGAAATTATACATTAAGGAAAACATCCTAGCCCAGTTGAGATCAGGTCCATAAAGCTGATACTAGCCCATATGTCTGATACCAATCTACAAAGTCCTCTTCAGACTAAAGAGACACATGCAATGGCACCGAGTGTAGGATGTTCACAGATCAGTGGGTGGGAAGTCTCATGGATCCAGTGGCACTGTAGGCATCTCAAAGTTGGCGGGGTCTCCACGCGACTTGTCCAGCTCAGGGCACTAGTGCATAGCTCCATTTGTCTTGTCAGCTGCAATATCTCCCAGGGAGTAAGTTTGCCTCTGGCCTCCAGCAAGCTATTCATCTCCTTAGCACTTTCAAATGAGCTTATCAAGCAATGATTGGCAGGCTGAACCCCACCCCTTCCCTCTTAGTCCTCTCAAATTGACAACATATTATGTAGCTACCACGTTCTTAAAAGACTGACACCACCTTTGTAACCACATGCATAAATTTTGTACTACCAAGTGAGCTCCATAGCGCTTGAGCCAGAAGTCCCTGTTAAATAAGCAAAGAGCTTGCCCAATTTGACAGACATTCAAACCCTCACATCACAAAAAATAAAATAAATGAATGAATCAAATTCATGGAAAATTGGAATTAAAGGATACCGCAACTTTTTCCATGCAATTTTTGAAGCTCCCATGTATATTACTAGGCCTTTCTTTCAAATCTTTTTGGTCTCAAAACTCAGCTGAAACAAAGTGACTGATTGGTAGTGGTAGCACATAGTAGGCTCTCAATATATGGTAGCACACCTTGAATAGTAGTTCCCAGGTCTCAGGGTCTATCAGCACAGTGTCATGTGTCTTGTCAGTAGAGCTTCTCAGAGAGAGAGAGAGAGAGAGAGAGAGAGAGAGAGAGAGAGAGACTCCTGCCTCCATTCTCAGACTCCTCAGGAGAAGGCCATGCCCACACAGAGGCCATGTTGTCTATGACCCCATTGACAGACTAGACTCCACTGCTTCCCTCTGAATCCTCCCAAGTCCCAAATTGACACCAGATTATGCAACTATCACAGTGAGTGAGTAGAAATATATTAGTAAAATACCAGATGCCTTCCATGCAAGTTTCCATCAAAGGTGAAGTATTTACATTTAATTGATGTCATTTTAGTCTCTGATTCTGGAATATGTCCACAGCCGTTTGCTGTCGTTTATGATATTTAATGTTCAATAAGGGTTTAAATTGAAATAGATTCTTCCACAAAGTACAGTAGTTAAGGACACAAACTCTGTAGTCAACATGACTAAATCAGCTGTAATCAGTTAGCTGTGTGACTATGAGGAAATTACTTGATGTCTCTATGTCTCACCTTCCTCATAGGAAAAAAAAACAAAAACAGGATTACTAGTAAGTGTTTTCAGAATGATGATGGCAGCAAAAGTACAAATGTATGGATTGTGATAAGAGTTGTACAAGCCCCCAATAAAATGATTTTAGAAAAACAGGATTACTAGTGGTACTTACTTTATAAGGTTATTGTTATGATTAAATTAGTGGACATCTTTACTTTGGAAGATTATTATGAGGATTAAGTTAGTTGACACACTTAGAACAGTGTGTGCTGTTAGGAGACTTCTAGTCATTTCCAACTTATAGCAACTTTATGCAAATTAAGCACTGTCTGGTCCAGAGCCATCCTCCAAACGCATACTGTTTGAGCCCAGTTGCAGTCCCTATATCAATCCGTCTCATAGAAGGACTTCTTTTGCACTGATCTGCTTTGCCAAGCTTAATGTCCATCAGGGATCAATCTTTTCTGGTAATATGTCCCAAGAAAGCAAAAGAAAACTTCACAATTCTCACTTCTAAGGATTCTGACTATACTTCCTCCAATTTATTACTTCTTCTGGGAGACCGTGGTCTATCTAATACTCTTTGTGAACACAATAATTCAAGTGCATCACTTCTTCTTGGGTTTTTCATAGACATTGTCTATTTTTCTCACGCACATGAGGTCATCAATAATACCATGGGTAGGGTCAGGTTAATCTTAGTTCTCAGTGACATTTTTGACTTTTGATATTTTAAAAGATATTTTGCATTATATTTGCCTACTACAATATGTTATTTGATTTTCTTCTACAGGCATAGATCCAAGTAAAATGAAATCTTTGACACCTTCAATATTTTATCCATTTATCATGATTCTGCTTATTGGTCAGTTGGATAATTTTTGTTTTATTTATGTTAAAGTGTAGTCTATACTGAAGGACATAGTCTTGGATCTTGATCAGGAAGTACTTCAAATATTCTTCACTTTTAGCAAGAAAGGTTGTGTCATGCACAATCCTGCTGCCATTTTTTTAAATATAGAAGTTAATATGGGTTCTATAATGTTAAATATTAATATCATGACATAGTATTCTAATAGGAAATCAAATTTATAGAAATTTAATAAGCAGATGTCACATTTACCTTACCAGTGGCAGTTTGATAGATATTTGGACTTAAGAAAATTGTTGATTTTTAATTTCTATTTTACACAGACCCTTGTAAATCTGGAAAAAAATTTGCTTACAGATAAACTGGGAAAATTATCCTCTGGATCAAAGCAACACTCTAGTGGGTTGAATGTGGTTGCTGTTGTTAAATGCCATCAGTCTTATGACTCCCAATAATTCTGTGTAATAAAGTGGAATTGCTGCACAGGGTTTCCTTAGCTCTAATCTTTGTGGAAGTAGATCATTCGGGTACTTTTGTGGGTTGAATGATCACTCCTAAAAAGATATATCCATCACCCGTTCCTAAAACCTGTAGATATTTGTGGGAAAGGTCTTTGCAGATGTATCTAAATTAAGAATCTTGAGATGAAACCATCCTCGATTACCTGGATGGGCCCTAACTTCCATGATAGGTGCCCTATAAATGACAGAGATAAGTGACCAATGAGATGGGGAGTGGCTTGACAAGGACTCAAGTCAAAGAATGGTGACAACCATGAGCAGTCAGAAGAAGAAAGGTCATGATGCTCAGAGAAAATGTAGCTAAGGAGAGAGTGTGGTCTTAACAGCAACTTGGTTTCTGGATTCCACAAATGAGAAAGAGAAAAAAAAACATTTATATTATTTGAGTCACCAAATGTGTGGTACTTTGCTATGCTATGCTAGCCATAATAAGCTTATAGAAGCATGCTTATTCACTCATATTTTTGTAGATTTTGAAGTTTCAGTGGGTCACAGGTTGAGGAGTCCTCTTTTTGCTCATTTTTCAGGTAGAACCCATAGCTAGGTACTGAACTAGTGGGCGAGAGGGCTGGCAGTGGTCATCCAAACACTCTGATAGGGCATAGGATATGGTGAACCCTATGCAATTTGAGACTTGCAAACCCAGAGGCAGGAAAGGAACTTTCTCTATATACTCTGCTTCCTCATGAACCCACCGTCTTCATTCATCCCCAACCCTTGAAAACCAAAAAAATAAACGTATCATGATATTGAAAGAATATGAACACAGGGCAATTAAAAAAGTTACAAAAAGTCTAATAGAATGGAAGAGGGGAGGACATGCCATTTCTATAAGTAAATTAATATTTCAAAAACATGACTAATCAAAGTACATGTGCCCTTGAAACACATCCCCACCAAATAAAAGAAGTTAGGGAGAGAAATTGACAGGATGACAATAGTAAAAACTAAACTGGAGGCTACATTTGGAGAAAAATTGTTTCCCAAATATAATAATGTAACCAGGAAACTCAGTGGGGGACCTCTGCTCACTTGGGCCCTTATCCAAGGGACGTTTACTGAAAAATGACTGTATGCCAGAGACAGTGCTAAGTGATGGGAAACCCATCTGCTTCTTAAAGCAGATGAGTTTTCTGTGATGAATTAGGCCAGTTGCAGGACCTTGCTGATGACTTTTCCTACTCTGTGAACTGGTAAACACATATCTTAAAAGATTGTTTATGTAAGTCGGTGTTTTAATGACTATATGCCTTTTGGTATTGTGGAGTAGCCCATTAATCTAGAAACATGGTCATTTATTCATCTCCCCCTGATATGGCCAAGAGAACAAGAATAGGACAGGAGAAAGGAGGGAAATTCCAGAATAACTCAGATAGGGTATCCTGTCCATGTCTCTCCAGCTAGAGCCTTATTGTCTATTGCATTTCTTCTGCTCAACAATGAGCAGCTACTCACACCCTTTATGAAGCACTATACAGGAACCACACGGTGACACTCTTTCATTCACCACATTGAACGAAATGCTCAGTGCAATTTATGTAACCACATGGGAATTTTACTCCAAAGTTGATGAAAGTGGAATTGGGAGATGGCATCTTTAAGGCCAAGCCAATGTCAACCTTAATAACACAGCCCAGGCCTTCACCTCTTAGACCTTTGCTGTCATGAGGGTAAGCCCTTAGCCAATTGATGAGGCAGGCAGTATCTGTCACTATTTTACTCCCATGGTCATGATTTGTTGCTGTTTTTGTTAGATGCCATAACAACATGCCACTGTGACAGGTAATACCTCGAGTTGACACTGTTATCAGCCCGGTCCTTGTTGCAATTAGATGCTATTGAGACCATTTTCAATTCACAGCGACCCCATGTGCCAGAGTAGAACTGTCTCACTGGGATTTCAAAGTGATAATCTTCAAGAAAACTGGTTGCCAAGTCTTTTCTTGCACATATCCATTGATTGAGGTTCAAGTTATAACATTCCAACTTCTTCCCTTTGTCTCACCCCTCTGAGGTTCTGCCTCTTTTCCATTCTAAGCATTCTTGCTTGAGGGGTGTCTAAGAGCTTTGGACCCATCCCATGGGTCTATTATGTTGAAAATAAATTCAATGGTAACTACCAATAAGGTCCTGCGTGATAACAAATAATCAGCCTAAAATGTCACCCTTCAGAGTTGTGTTTTGTTTTCAAAGGGGGTATCTTAAACATCAGAAAGTCATCTACAATAAAAGATAGACTAAGCTGTAGTGGGTGAGTCCTTTAGGGCACTGTTTCTGTGTCTTATCACAGTCATTAATTCAGTACCAGATGGCATGTGGTGAGCACCTATTCTTTGCCCAGATGTGCTAGACATTTTCACAAAACTCCTTGGAAGTATGTACTGGTATCATCATTTTAAGGACAAAAGAAACTAAAGATCCGAGAATTGAAGTGATCTGGCCAGAATCACATGGCAGGAGTGTGTAAAATTTAGAACTCATCTTCATATCTCTCTAATTCTCAATCCCATACTCTTTCTAATATACCATTCTACCGACTTAAACACAGGTCAAAGACATGTTTGGGTGCGTTTCTGCCTTGGATTTTAGGATACCTTATAGAAACAATTACATCTTGCCCATTCCCTTTAGAAGCTTAAAATCTATTTGCCATAAAATCCTAACACATAGCCAGTACCTCAAACCCAGCCTTGCCTCCTTATTATGCTAAATCCTAGATGATATTACAGAAGGTCTGAGGGACTCAGGGTATCAGAAAGAGAAGAGGTGGTTTATGATGCTTTCATTCAGATACTTTCTGGTGAACAAAAGTTCTTTACCTTCTGTAGACAACATCTATTTTCCCCTGGACAGGCAGTAGCCTTATGTTAACATCCAGCATCCTGTTAACCTCTGGCAATCCACAAAGTCAGCTGTTGCTCCGAATTAAGCCCTATTCTTTCTCTCTTAGGGAGCTTTGGTGGCCTAGCGGACTATATATTGAGCTGTTATCCACTATTATAAAAGGTCAGTGGATTGAACGTACCAGCTGCTCCCTGGGAGAAACATGAGGCTGTCTACGCCTGTAAATACTTAGTCTCAGAAACTCCACAGGAGCAGTTCTATGCTGCTCTGCAGGGTTGTGATGGGTCAGAATCAATGCACTGGCATCAAGTTCGAGTCTGTTCTTTCCCTCTCAGAATAAAATCACTGCTGTTAAGCCAATTATGACCTGGAAAACTTCCCCTATGGGTTTGCAAGGTTGTCAAACATTGCAGGAACAGAAAGCCTCATCTTTCTCCCATAGAGTGGCGGGTGGGTTAGAACTACTTTGCCTAGCCCCTTATACCACCAGTGTCCCTTTTGTAAGACCAGGGATCCCTGTATTAGCAGGGCTTGTCCGTGTCAACATGGAGCAGCTTCCATCACATCTTCTGTCTGGCCTTTTCCCTGCTCATAGCATCTCCTAAGGCTCTACACAGCAACATTTCCCCCTTGTGTTAGATCCCCTGTCTCTTTCAGGTTTTGCCTACTCTCCAGAAAGGACCATTTATCAGTTGTTTATAAACCGATTTATCTATTCTGGTAACAAATACCTTCAACAATCTATGATAGAGACTGTTGGTAGACAAAAGATCTGACACCTTTCCTTCAAGGAATTCATTTTGTAAAGGGAGGGAGAGAAAGCTAAACAAGTCATGGCTGTCTTGCTGTGGTAGAATGAAATTACGTCTATGCTTGAAGTATCACTCAAATACCATGGGAGCTGTAAAAGAAGAGCTACCTCACACTAGGAGCAGAGAGGAGGTGTTTCTGGGACTCCTCTACATAATAGATAATCTAAATCACATTTGGAGAGTTGTATAACGGTTATACTAAGTCTTGGAGGACAGGTAGTAAAAAATAAATAAGAAGTAGGGATCTTATAAATAGACCAATAAAGAAAAAATTCCTGCAACATGAGCAAATATGGAAAGTTAGAGAAAGTAACTTTGGAGGGAATACTGTTTGGATTTCGCACGAAGAGCTCTGTGAAGAGAGACGTCATATTAAGGAGTTTGGATGTTGCTTTGAAGGACATATGGGGCACTACGGAGGACTCGAATAGAAAAGTGAGATTATCAGATTTATGTCTTCATAAGATGTCTCTGCCTGTGGTATGGATGAAGGAATTAAAAAGGATAAGTCAAAAATATGCAGGGCAGGAGAACCTAGAAATGATAAGGGCCTTAAAGGAAGGCAGTGTCTGTGGGAAGGAAACAGAGGTTGGCACTGTTTTAGTGATTGATACACTTTGCATGATGAGAGAGAGAAGGAGATGTGTGTAAACCTCCTGCAATTCTGGCTTGGGAAAGATTCGTGTAAGTCTGCAATTCTAACGTGGGTAATTAGATGGTGTCATGCATGAAGGTGAGGAATACATGAAGAAGCAGTTGAGAATGCGGGCTAGGGATAAAGAGTCTCATGGGCTTTTTGTTTCGGCTTGTTGTTTAAAGTGTTGTTCTTGCACAGTGTAAAACACACACCAGTTCAAGTTTCTAACCATACCACACAGTGACACTGATTACATTGTGCAGCCACTCTCAGCCACATTTTCACCCCCTCCTCAATGACTACACTTCCTTTATTTTATTTGGGGTGATATTTTAAACAGAAAATTAGTTTCCATTCAACAAGTTATACACATTTTATTTTGTGATATTGACTGCAATTCCCACAATGTAGTTGCATTCTTCCTAGGTCCACCCGTTTGCCTTTCCATTCATCATTTCCTATCCCATCCTGCCTTCCAAATGGATCGCTCATCAACTGGTTGGTTGATCTAAGAAGAGAGTACCTCTTTGATCTCAAATGGTTGACTGATCTAAGAAGAAAGTTCCTCTTCTTATTCAAAATAACACCTCTCTATCAGCTGCAAATTCAGGTGCAGGCATTAAGCATCTAAAAGTACCACAGTTGTGGGGGCCCACTCATTTTTATCAGATCAAACTGTCTGCTTTTTCTATGATTCTGAGTTTTGTTCTACATTGTTCTTCCACCCTATCAAGACCCTTCTGCTGTCATCATTTCCAGAAAGGTCATCTGCAATACCTTCTCTTCTTCTAGGTCATGGATACTAAGGTACACGTGGTCCCATTAATTCTTTGGGAGTAATTGTTTCCTTTGCACTACTTTGCTCTACATTGTAACCAGCCTTTTTAAGTCATATTGACATATAATTCAATGGTTTCAATATATTAATGAGAGTGGTGTCATCACCACAGAGCTTTTGACACTAGGATATGTCTTCTTTATCCCCCCAAAGTTTCATTGGTATGTAATATATATATATACATATATATATTACACAATGTAATACGTTAATCACCTCAAGAAGAGTTGTGCAATTAACAACACAATCAGCTGAGAACATTTTCTTCCTTCTTGTCATTATTATTATTAGCTCCAAATTTCTCCCAACTCCCTCTGCCAGATCCCCAGTGAAACATTAACTCAGTTACTGCCTCTATAGACATACTTATTCTGGATTTCTTAAGCAGAAAACATAATGACAATGTCAAAGTCAGATTAAAAACTCAATAAAAAAGAAAACAGAAATTGTTAAAATGAGAGCAAATTAAAATGAATAATAAAGGAGAGGAAAGGAGAGGGTGCTAAATTTTAACATAGATGCTGCTGCAATGATCCACTTTACAGCACATTCTGTAGGATACCAAGGCTATCCCCATCCTTGGTCCCGGGTGGAGGTGATTCACCTAGGCCTTAATCCATGCATATATCCGTCACGTTAAAAAAATAATTAGCTTTAAAATGACTCTAAATGGAGATTAAATGGTAAGAAATTATTACATCTTGACCTAACTACACCTGCCATCATTGACTGTACATTGCCCTCTGCCTGATAACAAGGCTGGGTATTCACATTCCCCAATTATGATGAGAGGGAATTCACCCGAGGCTTACACCATGTGAGGGCCTTACAATTCTATTTTGGGCTTCCACTGTCATCAAGAGCTTGCTGCGAGCCATATGTTCACAATTTAATCTCCAATGTCATTCCCTGCTTCAGACTTAAATTATATTCTTTATAATCGTTGGATCAAAGAGTCTGGTGTGCTTCTACCATGTGGACTTGGTTGGCATCTCACTTAGAGACCTGCTTGTTTGAAAACAAGCCTTTAAGACCCCACAAGCTATTCTTTTGATGATAGCCAGGTATCATCTGCTTTCTTCACCACACTTTTGCTGTAGCACACCGATATTTAGCAATCTCTTCAGGAGAGACAGCATCAAGCAAATGGTCACCTGCCTTTTCTGAGCTGTTATGTTCTCATTAACATAAACTCACTGCTCCTATGGTTCCTGTCTAAGCTTTCCAGTTCCTGTTTTCATTTAGACCCTATACAGATAGTTCTTAAATAAGTATAGTGCATCGGGCAGACTATTGTTTGGTTTTAAGATTTCAGGACATAGTTTTGGTTAATGTCTAAAGATTATCTCAGAGCAGTAGTTTCAGGGTATCACCCAAGCTCTATGGTCTCAAGCATTGAAGGTGTGTAAGGAACCCTTATGTCCTTAATAGTCCTCAAGCTTCCTAATGATATGGTCTTTTAGTACAGTACCTCATGTTGTGGTGAACCCCCCCAACCATAAAATTATTTTCACTGAGACTTCATAACTATAATTTTGCTACTGTTATGAATCAGACAACTCCTGTGAAAGGGTCATTTGACCCCCAAAGGAGTCTCAACCCACAGGTTGAGAACCACTGTCTCATGACAATTTGAAATTCGGTTCCACACCCTCCCCTCTATTGATCAGGATTCTTCTATGAAATCTTTGATCAAAACCTTCAGTAATTATAGCCTCATGAACAAAGTTCTCTGATCACACATCAAAGGATAATTCATGGAGCCAATTAAACACACATTGTATATTTCTTTCTCTTTCTGCTCCTCTTCTCTCCATTGCTCTAGGTCAATAGAGACCACTTGTGCCTTGGATGGCCACTTGAAAGCATTTAAGACCCCAAACCTTATAGAATGAAGCAGCTGAACAAGAGAATTAAATACAGCATTAGGCCAATTAACTGGAGTGTCCCATTATTTCATGGCCCTAAACTCTAAAGCGAAGAATCTAGTTCTGAGTGGCCAGACCAACAATACATTTGCTTCAAGGTGTTTGGTTATGTCTAAGAAGTATATATGGATGTTGAATTAGGTTTTAAAAATCTATTATGCTGCTTTCTCCCTTTTAATTGGAGCACTGATTCATTTACTGATGAAATGTGACATTTTTTGTTGTTTCTTGTGGTGAGACTTTCCGACTCTCTTACCTTTTCCTTATATGTTATATGAATATTATGATTAAGAGCTTGTATCTCCAGCATTTGAGGGTCAGTTGATACCACCTCAACTTCATTGTTGTTTTCATACCAGAAATTCTATATCTATACAGTTCCTGTTGCTTTTCTTTAGTTGTTGCTACTACTAATCACATCTTATATTTCACGCGCCCTGTGACAATTTTTTTTGTTAAATCACTTTCTTGGGGGTTCATACAACTCTTATCACAATCAATACATAAATCAATTGTTTGCAGACCACACTTGTACATTTGATGCCATCATCATTCTCAAAACATCCTCCTTCTACTTAGGTCCCCAGTACCAGCTTCCCATATTTCTCCTCCCTTCCCACTCCCCTTCCCCTATAAATCCTTAATAATTTACAAATTATCATTATTTTTTCATATAGTCCACTGTCTGATATGTCCCTTCACCCACTTCCCTGTTGTCCATACCCCAGGAAGGAAGCTTTATAGAGATCCTTGTAATTGGTTCCCCTTTCTACTCCATCCTCCTAGAATCACCACTCTCACCACTGGTCCTCAAGGGATCATCTGTCCTGAATTCCCCATGTTTACAGCTCCAATATACATCCCCTAGTCTAGCTGTACTTGTCAGGTGGAATAAGGATCATGATAGTGGGTGGGAGGAAGCATTTGGGAACTAGAGGAAAGTTGCATACCTCATTGTTGCTACACTGTACTTTGACTGACTCATCTTCGCCCTGCGACCTCTCTGTAAGGGCATGTCGCTTCACCTATTGATGGGTTTTGGGTCCCCTATCTGTCCTCCCCATCATTTATAGTGATATGTTTTTTTTAGTTCTTTGATACCTAATACCTGATCCCTTCGACACCTTGTCGTCACACAGGCTGGTGTGTTTCTTTTATGTGGGCTTTTTATTGTTTCTGAGTTAGTTGGCCACTTGTTTACTTTCAGGCCTTTAAAACTTCAACCTCAGACACTACATCTTTTGATAGCCATGCAGCATCAGCTTTCTACACCCCTTTTGCTTATGCACACATTTGTCTTCAGTGATTGTGTTGGGAAGGTGAGTATCATGGAGTGTTAATTTAATAGAACAAAGTGTTCTTGCACTGAGGAAATACTTGAGTAGAAGTCTAATGTTCATCTGCTCTCTTAATACTAACCACATAAGTATATGCACGTACATCTATTTCCCCATCATATATAAATATATTCACCTATATACCTGCCTATACTTAGATCTCTATAAATGCCCTTTGCCCCGCCTCTCAGTTCTTTCCTCTGTTTTCTTTAATGTTCCTCTTGGCCCACTATCATGCTCAGCCTTCATTTGGATTTCTGTATTTTCTCTCTGATACATTACTCTTGATCAATCCCTAACAGACCTCTCACACCCATTTAATCAGAAGTGGCTAGCCGCTGATATACTCACAGCAAGGGTTCAACAGGCAGTTGTGCAGCGATAATTATTATTTATTATAACAACGATATAGAGATCATAAGAGAGAGAGAGAAAATACCAATGAGTTACACATATATCGCTTCATGGTACATGCTCACCTCCCCCCCGCTAGTTGGTCCACCTGGAGAGAGAGAAAGAATTTTTATTTTCCCCATATGAATAATCTTTTCGGGGGGATATCTGAGCCCCACAGTTTCCTCAGTGGAACGTCACAGGAGAGGACTGTCTTAAGGGCTATATGGTGATAAATGGAGTGATCTTAGGGATGCCTACGTGACTATGTGAGTGATAATACCAGACCTTGGGCCTCTGGGAGTAGATAAACATTTCTGTCAGGTTAGGGGACATTAACAATGGTTCTTGAATTCCGCTCACAGGCTTCAAGGGAAGCGAGCCATCATCCTAACAGCAGGGGAGTTAGTTCTGTAGTGAGACAACACAATGCTAACTTAACTTCCATAACAAATGTTGGTACGCAATTTGCTTAATATTTGGAGTATAATAATTGTGGGAAAGTTCTGTCTTCATCCCACACATCTTGTCTTTGATTTTGACTGCTTGTTGTTCCCTTATCCCTGGGTTGGTCAAAACCACCTCCTTTCCTCCTCCTCCCCATCTCCCATGCTACTGCTACCCACCCCCTCCCGAACTATCAATCCAGTTGTTTTCTCCTGTGACAATTTTAGTAGCACAGGTGGTATTGTTATGTAATCTTTGGACTGGTCATCTCAAACTCATTGGTTAAAAACCAATAGCCAGCAATCTACAAATAAATTGCAATTCCAATCCACATCCCAACTTCATTCTTTAAAGAAATAGAAAGACAATTTTCAAACTTTCATATGAGGAGGGAATAGGCCAAGGTTAAGTGAACAAAGTAGGAGAGTTCACAGTGCCCGATATCAAAGCCTATTACACAGCCACAGTAGCCAAAGCAGCCTGGCACTGATAAAATGACAAATACATATCCCAAAGGAACAGGATTTAAAAATAAAATCAGAAACAGAAATAAAACTGTGCACCTAGAGGCAACTGATTTTTGACAAAGGACCAAAATATATTAAACAGATGAGGGACACCCTCTTCTTCACGTGATACTGAACAAAATTGGATCTACATCTCTGCAGAACAATGAAACAAGACTCATACTTCACCCCCATGCAACAAAGCACACTCTAGCTGAATTAGAGACATAAGTTTAGATCCCAGAGCTATAAGGAGCATCCATGTGAAAATTGGGGCAAATTTAAGATCCCTGTTTCAGAACATACAAAAAACTATCAAATATAATAGAGGAAGCACACACAGTGGAAGATAAAATAGATGGCTGAAACTTACTAAAATAAAACACTTAGGTACATCAAAAGAGTAGCAAGGAGAACCCTCAGTTTGGGGAAAAAAGTATTAGGAATGACATAACAGACAAGGAACTGATCAGACAAGGAACTGAAATCTACAGAATTCTGCAACACCTCCATAAGAAAAAGATTCAATTACAAGGGGAGCAAAAGACTTAAATAAACAATTCACAGGGGACAACATTCAAATAACTAATGAATATATAAGGGATATTTAAGGAAATGCTCACAATCACACAATCACTAGCCATCTGGGAGATTTCAATCAAAACAATGATGATATGTCACCTTACAGTGAAAGCCCACTTCAAAAGTACAGAGAACAACATATACTAGAGAAGGTCTGGAGAGATTGGAACTCTTATATACTGCGGGAAGGAGGGTAAATATAGACTGTAAAAGCTAGGGAGCTTTTCATTGCACACTCATCCTTGATGGAGAGATAGTCCCCTTCAGCACTTTAAATGTATAATTCTTTTTCCTTCTGACTTCCAATGTTTTTGAGGGGGAAAAAAAACAGCACTTAGTCTTATTTGCTTCCCTCACTAATTTGTGGGTGTCTTCCTTTTTGTCTTTTGAGAGCCTAACTATGGGTGCTGATGTGCTTTGGGGATGTATACATAAGGTCTTTCATTTAATTGGCGACATTTTCTGTGATTATCTCTTCAGATATTCTTTATACTTTCTTTACTCTCACTGGCATCTCACATCCCCATCATGAAGGTATCATGTCCTTTGATGTCCAATAGCATCATTCAAGTTTGCTCAAGTGTCATGGACATCCATTTGTATTGTACTGTAATGTCTGTAAGTTTAGCTATCTTATCCTTTAGCTCAAATTTTTTCTTCTGCATGATTAAATCTTTTGGTAATTACTTCTATCATGTTTCTTAGCACAGCTATTTTCTTTTCCAGCTGCCATATCTTTTTCATAGGACCTCATTTTGCTCCTGCATTGTTTTCCGTATTATTTTAGCTTTTTGTCTGTTTTCCTTCAGTTCTTCAGATATGCTTCAAAAGGAAACAAACCAACTCAGTGCTATGGAGTTAATGCCAACTCATACCGACCCTTTTAGGACAGGACAGAACTATCCCTGTGGGTTCCTGCAAGTGTAATTCTTTACAGGACTAGAAAGTTCTCAGGTATGCTTGGTATTGTTATATTATTTCAGTCCAATCCCTTGGCCATATTTACTTCCTTTAGTTTCCACTGGGTGGGTCATTGTCACATTCATTTTGATGGACCTTGCTTTTCTATTTTGTGTGCCCTGTAACTTTTTGTTGGTGAGCTGGAATTTTCAAGGGAGTTAATTATCTCTGTTTATCCCAATATTTGGTATTTTTATTTGCATTGCTTTATTCAATAAATTCTTGGGTGACCACACCTTCTGGCCATTGTTTACTGATCTTCTCGCCTTTTGTGAGGACTTCTTCTTTCCCTCTGATTTAATTAGTATTTAAGAGTCTCCTATATTAGTTTGCAACTTACAATTCTTTCCGAAAGCACCAGAGAACATGAAGGGCTACTTTGGCCACCAGCATCAACATTACTCAGGTGAGGTACCATGTAGTAATCAATTTGTCCACCAGGGAGCACAGTCCTCGCTCTGTTTATGATTCCTAGTCTCTGTTACTGCAACTAAGTTGTTCATTGTTGTTGAACAGTTTAATTGGCATATAATCCACACATGAAGCCATTCAATAGTTCAGTCACATCAAAGCATGTTGTACAATCATCACCACAGTTTTAGAACCTTTTCTTCATTCTTGTGCTCATCATTATTAGCTCCCCGTTTCCCCCCAACCTCCCCCACCATCCTCCCAAGGAACCATTGATATAGTTACTGTCTCTGTAGATGTATGTATCCTGGATTTCTTAAACAAAAAAACACATTTTAAAAGCTATTAAAAGCAATAACAAAGTAAAAGAGAAGAAAACAGAGAGCGAAGGAAGACAGCAGATGGTGTAAAATATGAAAATAAAAATAATTTTTAAATTATCAAGGGCTCACAAGGGTAGGAGTGTGGGGAAGCATAGGGGAGGGGGAGTGCATCTGATACCAAGGCCTCAAGTAGAAAAGAAATGTTTTGGAAATGATGATAGCAACATATGTACAAATGTGTTTGATTCAATAGATGTATGAATCGTTATAAGAGCTGTAAGATCGCCCAATAAATATTCATTAAAGAAAACCCAGAAAGCAGAGACTACTAAAGAATAAAACAATCTTAAAATGGATCAAAAGGGAGATCAAATGATAAGGTGTTAAATTTCAACCTAACTATATTTGCCATAATCCACTTTCCAATGCACTCTGTATGATTGCAAGGTTATTGACATTTCTGGTCTCTGGTCGGAAGATATTTACCAGAGGCAAAATGCGAATGGATTTCCTCCTCACATTTGTTTAAAAAAAATTTAAACAGCTGAAACAACTTTAAAATGGATCTAAGAGGAGGTAAAGGATAGCATATTACATTTTGTCCTATGTCTGCCGTAATCAACTTGACAACGCTCTTTGTCTGATAAAGAGACTATTCACACGATCAGAGGAAATTGGCTGGAGCCTTAATCCATGTGTGGACCCTGATAATGGAGTTTAGGGCTTCTACCGACATTCAGAGCCTTCTGCAACCTAGGTGCTCACAATTTAAGTTCGGATACCATTCTCTCCTTCAGATCTGGCTTTATGATGTATAATGCTTCTACAAGCACATTTTTATCTTTAAAATCCACACCTTTGAAGGGCTGGGCTACACTTCTGGTTTTGTGCAAGACTGTATTCCCTGTTCTGTGGGGGCTGCTTAGATCGGAGGTGGCTTTCAAGAAAAGCCTACACTTTCCTCTATTTCAAGAGGTGGAGGAGAGCTGCCCCTCCCAAGAAGAAACTCTGAAAGCTGTCTTACTGGATTCAGAGGCCCAGAAGCCCTATGATGTTTCCAGCCACAGCCTCCACAGTGGTGACATATCTCCTGTCTCTGCTGTAAGGAGTTGTCTGTAGCAATTCATATCAGTCTAGTAACCAAAGGTTACCAGTCGAGGGAGAAACAGCGGCACTCCAAACAGACCTCCCCCCCACCCCCAGAAGTCTGCTTTGAAGCTCTCGGTCTACTTCATAATATGTAGACTGTGGGTGTAGCCTCTATTCAGGATACCCGCTTTCTGCGACAGCAACCTGTCGGAGTCCTCAGTGCTGAATGGAAGAGCATGCGGGCAGATCCCAACTGATACCTATGGAGCTTCGTCCTGTTGGTGCCGGGGTTCTGGACACAGTGTCCACTCTGGGGGTAGACTGTGCTGCAGGAGCCTTCGTAACAGTTTGCAACAAGCTGGTAACAAACGGTTATCAGTTGGTGGCGGGGAGTCACGCGGCTGGGCGCCTCCTGAAAGTTGCCTTTCTTGCTCTGAGTCCCCTGGCTGTGAGCACAGTTTCCACTCACGCACTCCCCTGCTCTCCAACAGCCGCACCCACACGCACGAGTCCTCAGCACCCACTAGAATACGGGGGATACGCAACCAAATTGCCCCCCAAGGTGAGGGGGTTCTTGTTGGTTTCAGAGGCCAGACCTGTGGCAGACGAGTGGTGCTTTTTATTTGACCTGCACATACTTCTCTAGCAATCTATAGTGGGTTTGCAAGAAACAGGCTTGCGAGGCAGGGGTGGGGAGGGTAGGGGTGCTGGCACAGTTCGAATAAGCCTCCCGCAATATCTTTTTCTTTGTTTTCTTTATCAGAGACCTTCCGCGGCGTCTAATCACCACCCCCACCCCCAAGATTATGTTGCCTGTGGGTGCCTCCTCCACTAAAGATGCCTGCATTCTAGAAGACAGCCAGGTCATCATTCAACAGCTCTTAAGCTTAAGTAGAAGGCTAGCAGGCTGGCCCCGAGGGAATCTTTGAGACATCTGATTTGATGGTTTCCAAAGTCTGCACTACAAGTGAGGGTTTATTTTCTATACTCTTTCTTAAGTTGTGCAGATTTCACGTGCTACAAAGGATTTGAAAACACCATGGCTTGGTGCAGGAGCATTCCCATCCTCAAAGCGATAGCCTTGAGCTTTAACCCTTTAGGGAGGTATTTGCAGCAGAAGGACTCAATGCAACCGTGTCGTTTGATTTCTCAACTCCCATATCGAGGAGCATTGATTGTAGAGTTGAGCAAAGGTAAGCCCTTGAACAACTTCATGCTTTAGGCCACTGAGGGTGTTTTCCAGTTATGTCTGTTTGAGTTGGAGTTGTAATTCTGACCATTCTGAAGGCTTCAGTCATTTATCTTCATCAGCATGCTCTTCAAGGCCTCCTCGCTCTCAGGTAGCAGGTGTGTGCCATCTGCAAACGGCGGATTGCTACTCAATCTAGACTGGCTTCTTCTAGTTCAGGCTAGGATTACTTTCTCAGTATACAGATGGAGTAAGTCAAGCGAAAGGACACAGCCCTGATCCACCGCTTAGAAAAGGCATGCTCCGCGGTCAGGGAACACATCCCTGAACCATTATCCTGGGCTTTGAAAATGACTGACTGTGACCCCTAGCCTTTGTGTAGCTATACAGAGGTGTATAGATTTTGGTTATGATATATGTAAGCTATTCTCCAGAGAATGGTAAACACTCATGAAACTTGGAATCTGCCAGTCTGGTTCTCTAGCTATATGGCATTGATTCATCAACTGATCAAAAGGAATGAGACTTGGTACATTTCAGACAGTGCCCGTAATTCTTTGTAAAGTGATCCTGGACTCCATTCTTTAACTCCTACTAGACCAGCGGGTCTCAACCTGTGGGTCATGATCCCTTTGGGGGTCAAACGACCCTCTCACAGGGGTCGCCGGATTCACAACAGTAGCAAAATTAGAGTTATGAAGAAGCATTGAAAATTATTTGATGGTTGGGGGGGGTCACCACACATGAGGAGCTGCATTAAAGGATCACAGCATTAGGGAGGTTGAGAACCACTGCTGCAGAAACTCTGTACGGACCCCTAATAGTCCTGTGGGGCTAACCACGCAGTTAGAGGTTCAAATTTACCAGCTGCTCTGAGGAAGAAAACTGAGGCTATCCTCCTCCTGTAAAGAATTACATAGAGCTCACTCCCTGGGGGAAGGACAACAGAAAAGTAGATGAAGGGAGAAGTTGGAGAGTATAAGACATGGCAAAATAATTATTATTATTTATAAAATTATAATAATTTATAAATTATCCAGGGTTCATGAGGGAGGGGGTTGGGAAGAGAGGGGGGAATGAAGAGCTGATACCAAGGGCTTAAGTAGAAAGGAAAGGTTTTAAGAATGATGGCAACAAATATACAGATATGCTTGACACAATGGACATATGTATGGATTGTGATAAGAGTTGTATGATCTCCCGTTAAAATGATTTTTTAAAAAACCACACATTTGTCAGTGCAATTTCATGATTCTGAAATATGTTCCTTTAGTCTCTTCATACATAGTGATTTAGAGGTTACTTTTTAAACACCTTCTAAGTACTTTTTAGCCAGCCAAAGCACATAGCAAGTGCCTTCCCTATTATAGTGAATATATATATATACATATATAGAATATATACACAGAGAGAGTTTGGGTGGTTGTTACAGCCAGAATTAACTTGATGGTGGACAGTTTGTTTTGTTCTTTTTTATAGACACAAGGAACCCTGGCCGATTAGTTGCTGGGTTGCTACCTGCAAAGCTGGAAGTTCCAAACTTCAAGTTTCTCCTAGGGAGATAGATGAGGCTATCTGCGCCCATGAAGATTTAAAGTCTCAGAAATCCTAAGGAATAATTTTATATAAGATCCCTATAATTCAGAATCAATTAAATTGTGGTAGATTTATAGATACATACATATACATAAGAGTAAGTTATTTATTATATATTATTAGGGTATCAGTTCATGGATACACAGGTTCATTCTCAAAAAAGCATGTCTTTTTGAACAATGTATGGCTACAGACAAGCTGTCTCAGTAATTCACTTGTCTTTAGTCCTGCTCTGATGGCTTATAAAAGAAGTCCAAGGAAAGAAATTGTTCCCAAGGGAAGCTGGTTGGCCAGTTAGATTCAAGACAGAGCTATCCTCTCAGAAGATGATAGCAACTATATTTTGAAATCCAAATAATCTTGATAGATTTTCTTTAATAACACATGATGATTGTGAGGTCTACTATGAAAATATTTGAAGAAAACTGAAGTCTGCATTAGTGAGAACAAGGCCAGGTAAAGTGCACCCAAGAATCATTGTCTCTCAGGGCAACGCACCAGTTTATTCGAGGGTAACCAGGGCTATTCTGGGAGGATTTCACTCTGCACCCTGATCTTGCTCTTTCACATATCTTCCTCCCACCCCCCAAACTCAGAAAACTTCAAAATTAATGTGTTTTGAGTATCCTGTGGATGCCTAAATGACCTGACCTTACTGGTTTCACCCTCAGGAAGGTTATCAAGAAAACATATGGGCTGGACGGGAGCCAATCAACTGATGTGGGAGTCCCAAGACCCTGATATATCTAAGTGCACTATCTGAGAGCAGATCTCAGGGTCCCATTTCTTCCCCAGTCTTGAGGAGGTCAACCTTCAGGACGTTGCTCAGGTCTCAGCCCTCACAACCCACCAGGCAGTATTCTGTTTCTGATGACCTCATCCCTGTCCTCCACCACCCAAGCCACTCAGCACCCTGTCAGCTCAGGAAGGCCAAGTGATGTCATAAGAGTTTTTTTAATGTTCTCTAGTGGCATTATGGTTACCTGTTGGGCTGTGATTCACAAGGTCAGAAGTTTAAAAACTCCAACAATTCTGAGGGAGGAACACAGGGCTTTCTACTCCCATAAAAAGTTAATCTCAGAAACCCACAGGGCAGTACTACCCTGCCCTATAAGATCACTATGAGTCAAAGCTCGATGGCATTGGGTTTGGTTTTGGTCTTATTGGAGTCAGTGAGGGGTCTTGTCAGGACCTCAGCATTTATTAATGACAAGCATGTGTCATTGATGCACAAGAGAGTCAGATAGTAGTTTTTGCTTTTTGTTTTTCAGTTTTGTATTAATGGACAATGTTGAATGATATTGTTGACAAGTGAGGAGTAGATGAATATTCATTGTTTGATCATATAACATGATAGCTTGACAAATATGTGTGGTCCGTTGAGGAATCCGAAGAAACTACCTTAAATTGGTGGTGTTCACGCATTTGAATTGCACCATGAAACCCTTGGCATCGTTAGTAAATCATATTGTCACTTCAACTACACTGGAGTTTCTGGAGTCTGGATTCAGATTTAGATTTATTTGTACTACACATGGCACCAATCACATGCTAGGTAAGTAGTAGTTGTTCACTAGGTGTTTGTGTTTGGAATAAAGGCTGCCATTCTTTGAGTACATCAACATTCTTTAGGTGTGACCTACCTTCAGTAGTTATGAGGGTAGTGCGTAAGGAACACCACTCAGAATAAGACTAAATTGGGCAGTAAATACATTTTTACAGGGAAGATTAGCCCTTCTGCTAAGTAAATTAAGTCCTAGTAAATTGATCCTACCTTCTTCCAAAGAGCTATGGAAATAAATCACCTCGTGGATGAAACAAAGTTAGTCTCCCTTTGCAGGGAGATTTTAAGTGTCTCCATGGTTTGGTCATCCACAAAAATCTCCCCATATATAACATCTTCTCTGTCTTCAAATTACTTGGAGATTTTTTTCTGAAACTCTGTGAAAAAGGAACAAGGAGTTCTCACTTTCCAAATTGTCTATTAAGACCAAAGGGATATTAATTAGCAGCTTGGGGTGGCGTGGGGAGTGGAGAGGAGCACTGGGGAGAGTTGTGAATGTAAATGAAATGTGCAGAGCACAAACCATTTAAACACTTGATGGCTAAGTTACAAATTGAGTGGAAGATCTAGGTCAGATGGCAAAATGTGGTGAGAAAGAAATCAGCAATACCCTGGAACGTCTTGTGGCAGAGAAGGTGCTAAGATCAAAACTGCTTCCCATTATATTTGCATACTGAGGAAAACTCTAACAGTTTCTGCCAATGGCCAGCTGGTAACTATGGTAGATTTTGTAAATGACATGCCTGCTATCTCTTTTGCATGCTCTTTTTTGTTTCTTTAGCAGCCATTTTAAAATGTAATATGCACATGAATATAGCTAGATAGATGATATAGATGTAGATGTAGATATATATAGATGTGGATATAGATATATTTACACACCATACTCACATATGAGGGGGCTCCCCTACAAAACCAAATTTTTTTCAAAGTTATATATTTGCATTTTTTTTACGCAACAGCCTTATCACCTTCAAAGTACTCTCCATTACACTAGATATATTTGTCAAATTTGAGAGTCTGTTCTCAGATAAATTTTTCAAACTCATTTGTTTGGGTGACTGATAGCACCTCCATTGTTTTTTTCTCCCCCTTTTCTACATCATCAAATTGCTGCCCTTTCATGTCTCTCTTCATTAACAGAAACAAAAGGAAGCAGCATGAAATGAGATCAGGTGAGTCGGGTGTGTGTGTGGCATTAGAAGCAGGCTGGGTTTTTTTGTTTTGGATTTTGTTTTGTTTTTGCCAAAAAACGGGTGCACTAAGATGGCTGCAAGAGCAGCTGCATTTTTGTGGTGACTAAACAAGTCCTCCATCTGCCACAATCCAGGGCTTTTTTGTCATACATTGTTATGCTATCGTTTCAGAACCTCTCAATACAAAGTTTGATTAACAGACTAACCTGCTGGAACGAACACCAAATGCACTATGAGACAACATTTTCATTCCTTCAGGGAATTGATAGACATCCAGAATGAGGTTTGTCATCAATCAACATTTCACCTTTTTTGAAATGAGAATACCACTGGTACACTTAGGCTTTTCCCATCATACTGTCCTGATAAAACATGTCCAACATCACAAAAGTTTCTGCCGCATTTTACCTGAGCAAGAAACAAAATTTCAGAGCCACACACTGTTCTCTTAAATAGGCCATCACATAAAAACGAGGTTTGAACAAAGCAGCTTTTTTGAAAAAAAAATCATTAAGATCAATGAGAACCTTCCCAGGCAATGCCACTGAATGCACTAACTCAGAGCGAGTTACCAGATGCTTGCCCACTGGGAAAAAATGTACTATGAAAACTCTGTTCTGGACTGAGCCCCGGTGGCATAGTGGTAGTGCGCAGGACTGCGGCCCACTGGGATGGAGGTTCAATTCCAGAAGTGGGGCTGGGCCTCCTACTCCCACCACTGGAGAGCAGTGATGCCCCCCCCCCCCAAAAAAAAAGAAAACTCTGTTCCACCCAGTGCAATTCTAGTTTTCATGGTTACCCACTTGTATGTATGTAATTGTGTGTATATATATATATATATATCCACTTATATACATAGGAATATATTAACATATTTTAGACATAATATAAACATATCAGAACAATACAATATGTACACACATATATTCTTAGCTGAGAATGTACAAAAATTGGCCACCAGTGAACCGTATTTTGCACATTTTTGCCCTAGAACATGGTGTGTGTGTGATTGTGTGTACATTTCAATTTGAAATATATTTATTGAGCATCAACTAAGATGTTCAATTATGCTCGGTAGGACTAGAAATGCAAAGAGAATTCTAGATGAGAAAAGAACTTCATCCAAGACTACCCCAGGTCTCCTCATTGTACAATAAGGCAAACACTTCCTCCTAGCAGGTAGATCTAGATGGAAGAGGAGCAAGTTTGCTTCTTTGTTTGGGATTTTTGGTTTGAGATCTGTGGAAAAGCTCTTCAAAGTGGGGTGTGGGGAAGTTGAGATTGATTTGCTCAGTACACTCAGCATCTGCCAAATTAAAGCTGAGGAACTCTCTCCACAGCGCTCAGAACAGACCCAAACACAGTCTTCAAGGGTGGGTCAAGAGGAGGCAAAAGCTGCGGATTTTTTTTATTTATTTATTTTACTCTAAAAGCTGGGAGAAGTCCAGGGCTTTATAATTACCAACCAGCTGAGATTGCACTTTGGGAATGTTTAAAATATCTATAAAATATAACTTACCTGCCTGGAATCAGTCTAAAATACCTTATGAGACAGAGCTTGAAGGATGTAGAGAAATGATGCCTGAACATCAGTCTGGGGACTCTGGGAGTTCTGGTACAAAAGTGGAAGGTATTGGAAACATTTTCTTCTTTCCAAGCAGCAACAGCTTTTCATTTGGGCATTAAAAAGTAGATAGGGACTTAACTCTGGCTTGCAAAAGAAATATGGACGTTTGAGGCCCCAAACTCCAAATTCACTGCTATCGAGTAGATTCCGATTCATAGCAAACCTATAGGCCGGAGTAAGAATAGTTCTATCGATGGTTTCCTGAAGCTGTAAGGCCTTACAGGAGCAGAAGACCTCATCTTTCTTCTATGAGTGGCTGGTGGAGTCCAAGTGCTAACATTGTGGTTGGCAACCGAAGGCAGAAGCCAGTATGCAACCTAAAGCATGGATACTCACAAGCTAAAAACTCACCTATCAGATAGTTCCTAAAGCCTAAAATAACACTCACAGGTAGCAAAAGCAAGACTGAAACTAAATACTTTAGTATGAGCTACCATACCCCAACTAAGTGCTGTTGAGTACCTTCCAACTCACAGTGGCTAAAATGAACAGAGGAGAACTGCCCCCTGGGGGTCTCCAACACTATGACTCTTCTTTTTAATCTTGCATCTGTTTTATTCATCCTTTTATAGGGAACTCATATAGATATCATAACAATCCATAATTCAATTAGGTCAAGCGTAATTGTACAGTTGCTACCACAATATTGAACTCCTTTATTTCAACTCCCCTTTATCTCCTCCTTCTTACACCTACCCCCGAGAGCACTTATTGTTATTATTTATTGCCATATCTTACTCCATCCAATAAAGCCATTCGCCTGCAATTCTCCCCTCAAGTGGGGTTATATAATCATCCTTCTTATCAGCGTCCCTCAACCCCCTTCCAGTACCCTCAGGAAGACATTACCATTACTGTTTCTGAAAGGTTATGATCTTGATTATGCAAATGAAATTATGCAGGTTTAACAAAATTAATGAAGTAAAACAAAAGCCACAATAGTAAGGGGAGGAAATCTTAAAGATCTAGAACACAGGTCCTCAAACTTTTTAAACGGGGGGCCAGTTCACTATAGCTAACAAAAAAAAAATTGAACAAATTCACTGCAGGTCCAGGATGAGTCGGCTGCTAAGCAGGAAAGTAGTGGTGGCAAAAACATCCAGCGGGCTGGATAAATGTCCTCGGCGGGCTGCATATGTCACTCGGGCCACATGCGGCCCGAGTTTGAGGACCCCTGACCTAGAAAACAGCTCTGTGTTTTATCTGTGCTGTGCTGCACCCTGGATTTATCATCCCTTCCATGTGACCCTTCTAAGAGGGACTATGCAATTTTCTTACAGGTGGGTTTTTTGGTCTCCACTTTGTCCGTGACCCTGGCCTTCACATCCATTTCACTGATTGTTTTTACATTTCTGATGCCCATTCCCGTTGACACCTCTTGACCACACCGGAACTCTTGACAGGAGTAGATAGTCTAATCTGCCTCACGCACTGCAGCTGGTCCTTTTGAACGGCCCACCTTGCGGTTAGTAGCCCAACCCAGGACCTGCTATGTTCTCGGGTTCCTTCGCTTTAAGCCCAGTACTTGTAAACAGGATCCTGTTTGAGGTTGTTTTTGTTGTGTTAATTCGACCTGAAGAGAACACCAAGGGCACTAAACTGTATTGCTTCTGGAAAGTAACTTTCTTGGAGAACAGATACAACCACTCACTGGAGAAGGCAGTTCTATAAAGCCACTTGTGCTGTTTTGTTTTTCTAATATGGCAGCACTAGTTGACTAAGATAGAGTCCCAAGATGGAAAGTACATGGTAGCTAATGAACACCTGAAAATAGGCCTTTGAGAAACCAAGGGAGGGGCTCCCCCAAGATGCTGACTGAAATGGCCTCAAGGCAACATGTCCTAAGCCAAGATCAACATGTCAGGAAATAGGAAGAACAATGTCCCTCTCACCCAGCAACAATCCAAGGCTGGAGCACTTCAGGCTGAACGAATGCTTGGTGCCAAATTGGGTGGTGGAGCGGTGTTACTGTGGGTGGTAACCACGCTAACCACAGGTGTCCTGAAAATAACCTTATATTCCAGTTTCCAAAGCAATTTCACAACCATTGTCTGATCTGAAGGTCACAAATCAGTGTGGTACCAAACCATCACCAAGATGATTCTTCGGATGTTTATAGATAAGGACATGGAAGCTTAAAAGGGTTAAGCTGTTTGCTCAAGTTCTTACAGTTGGCAAATACCAAGGCCACACTGAAATTCCTTGACTCCTAATGGGGAGTTTTTTTATATGACTGCAGTTTTTTTATTAAGAAGACATCAAGGTGGAAGATGGCTTGCAAAGAAACACACTCCTGGCCGAGGTATCTCCCTAGGGAAAATGAGGGAATGGGATGCCGATGAATAAGCAGAAGATGAAGATAGTGGATTTATGAAGAAACTTAAGACTTTGAGAGTGTTACTCATTTAAAAAAAAATCTTTTAAACTGAAATAGTTCAGACTCTGAAGTCTCTGTTCCAAGGAAACAGTGAGTTGAGTACAGAAACATGCTGGAGGTAACCTGGGAAACCCACTGAAATGCGATTGGGATGATCATGTGTGTGTGTGGGGGGGAGTTACATCTGGGACAATGGGACGCCAGAGCAGTTGACCACAGACGGTAAGGGAAAAAGTAGCCTCAATCTTGGAATTCAACATGAAATGGGGTGGGAAATTGAAAGAACTATGAACTATTACACAGCAACTTATGCCAAGATGAAATGCATGCTTCCTTCATCGATTGAGTACTCACTCTGTGTCAGAAAGAGCATGTGCTGAGTCTTGGGCACACGGCACTACAATGGACATAATTTATGACCTCGTGAAATTGACAGTCTATTTGGGAATACAGAGAGTAAATAGCTTCAACACAATTCAACAAGGTATTGGAGAGGCACTGAATTGTCCACCCCAGCCAAGGCAAAGAGTGAGAAAACTGGGGGTTGGGGGTGGGAGGTGAACACACAGAATAATATGCCTTCCCCAATACCCTGGATTAATGCCTGCCCCATCCCCATGGGCCTGGGGGTTTACATGAAATGTTGGAAACATGATAGTATGTGTAACATGAGACTTTGTGAAATTAACTACATAAATTATGAAACAGAAGGCTTAGTTCCATTGTTCTGCCACAGGATAAAAACTGTACATTTTTATCAAGCTAGAAATTTTGAACTAGGAAAAATTATGAGCATTCGCGTTCTGGTAATGCTTGTACACATATACTCACTCACTCACCACACCCTCAGTTACTCCCACATTAAATTTCTAAGAAGGAGTAGAGGAGTGGGGTGTGTAATGGAGGTTAACTGGTTGGTTAATATCAGCTGGATGGAAATGTGATGGGAGTGGTCAGAGGGGAATGGCAGGATCCCAGATTCACGGAGATAACAAAGAATGAGTGTCTGAGGTTAAACTACTGCTGAGAGCCAATCTCGGGTACAATTTACCACAGCAAAAGCTGCCACTTGGGAAACCATGGCAAGGAAAAAAATATATGTACTGGTACACTCCTGCTATAGAAATTACCGCGTGTAACCTGAGCTTTAAGAGGTCGTGAATGCTTTATTAAACCTAATAATAGCTTCTATATATGGAGTAGCCTCCATGGACCATGACTATGTGGAAAAACTCACAAATCCTCACAATTTAAAAATATCTGCCCACCCTTTCCCTGTCCCTCTAGGAATGCAGGGATTTTGCTTATTTTTTTTTCTCAACCATGCATTATAAGTGCTTAAGCCAGTGTTTGATATAGAGGTTCCCTACATGGTGCAAACCGTTTGTGCTCAGCCATTAACCTAATGGTTGGCAGTTCAAACCTATCCCAGCAGTGTCATCAAAGAAAGGCCCGGTGATCTGCTTCCATTAAGATTACCACCAAGAAAATCTATGGGGTGGCAGAATGCACTCAGAAACAATAGATTTAGTATATTGCTCTTTGTCTTGCTTTGCTTTTATTTGCGTTGGATGTTTATCACACTTGTTTGAAGAGTGAACTATAACATCAAGACTGGGAGAGGTTAAGGAATTTGTCCAAGGTCACACAAGTTTAATGCTGAAATTATGACCCTTTTCTATGTGCATCCAAATCCATCTCTCTCTCTCTCTCTCTCTCTCTCTCCACTTAATGGCTAACATTGCCTTTTGGTAAATTTCTGCCCAGTTTACAGCCTTGATCAGGATTCAGGAAGTAGACCCATTCCTAAAACCATCTTCTTGCCACTAAAGATTTAGAACCAACCAGCCACCAGGGCTCCTTTATTGTGTATCCTAGTCAATTTGGCAGCGAGTTTGGTTTGTTTTGGACTCTCTTGCTAGGACCCAGGTAACATATCTTATTGAGTTACATATTGGTCTGCTGAGTGCAAGATTAGCAGATTGAAGCCACCAGACTCTCCTCCAAAGAAAAATGAGACTTTCTACTTCAGTAGAGCTGGGCAGTCTCAGAAACCTCCAAGGCGGTTCTACTGTCATGTAGGATTGTGGTGAATCACAATTGACTCGATGGCACTGAGATTGGCTTGCTTTGGTTTTCTGGACTCTTACTACAACTTTCACGGTTTCATATTAGAAAATCCTTGTCAGAAAAGGAGACTCTAGTTAACAATTGTTCAAAATGGTACAAACAATGGCATGAGTGTGTATTTTTATATCACTGTAATTTCATGTTCATCATCACTCTCTGAGAGAGGTACCATTACTCAACTTATCTTACAAATGAGAAAACTGAGACTCCCAAATGGCTAGTGAGAAGCAAAGCTAGAACTATGAGACTAGATCTCTTGGGGGCTAAACCCCATAAACACTTAGCACCATAAGCAGAATTTGTAGGCAAGTGTGATTGTGAAGACCTTACGGGTAGGTGCTCTGAAATGGAGGGAGTGTAGAAATAAACTTGGTAACGTGACTATGCTAAGACCTCTTTATGGGACATTCCATTTAATTTTCCCCGGAAAGAGATTACAGTCCCCACTTTACAGCTGAAGAACCAGATGTGGCCAGGTTAATTAAGCAATGCATCTCATTCATGGGTGGTGAAGTGTTGGCCGGAATCAAAAGTTTATATCCTTTTCCATAATTCAACATCAATGATGGCTTAATATTTAACCCTTCCCTGGTTACACATTTACCCTTTAACAAGGGTCTTTCCTCTGTGGCTTTCATGGGAGTGAATCCAAGATGAAAAGAGGACTGGCATTGTAAGGTGGACCTGCCTGAAATCACAGCAAAAAAGCATCGTCCCTGCCTTCCTCCTGTAGTTTCTAATGTGTAGCAGAGTGCCAGAGAAGAGACATCTCTACTCGTCACATACTTTAATGGGGATAAGAACTGTGACACTCTAACAATGAAAAAGCATACAATTTTCTTCTAGTTTTTCAATGCTTCCCCCACCTAACTCTGCCCTCATGATCCCAATTCTACCTTATAAACCCGGCTGGACCAGAGGATGTACACTGGTACAGATAGAAAGTGGAAATGTGGGGAATCCAGAATGGATGAACCCCCTAGGACCAGTGGTTAGAATGTTGATACCAGGAGGGTGGGTTAGAAAGGGGAAGCCATTCACAAGGATCTACATATAACCCCTTCCATGGGGGACAGACAACAGAAAAGTGGGTGAAGGGAGATGTTGGACAGTGTGAGGCATGACAAAAATAATAATTTATAAATTATCAAGGGTTCGCGAGGGAGGGGAATTGGGGAGGGAGGGCGAAATGAGGAGGTGATACCAAGGGCTCAAGTAGAAAGCAAATGTTTGAGAATGATGATGGCAACAAATGTACAAATGTGCCTGACACAATGCATGGAGGATGGATTGTGATAATCATTGTATGAGTCCCCAATAAAGTGATTTTTTAAAAATAATTCTGACACTCTAGCAGAGAGTACTAAATCAATCAAGCGTTTACTTGTAAAGAGCAAATTCAGAGGATGAACTCCCTTGAATTCTGCAAACTCGGTACAAAGAACTTACTGGCTCAGGAACTTTAGTTCCCTTCAAAGATTAGGGATGTTCTGGGTGTTTTTTTTAAAAAATATATTTACTAAATTATATTCTCCCTCTCATCCCAAACCTTATAGATCACTCCTTGATGTGTGCTGCTAGGCCTTCACAGCTGCCCTCTTGTTTCACCTAACCCAGGTCTTGGCAAAGAAACCGTGCTGAGCAGAATGGACGACCTGGACATTTCCAGAAATCCAAGGTGCTGAAGGAGATATGGTAGTCTGTTAGTTAAAGTAAAACCCTCATAAATCACAGAAACAAACAGGTCCCCTGGAGGTGCTTGGGAAGTGGGTTTTCAGGCAGCTTTAGTTTTCTACAACTGATTGACTTCTATAATGTTGGAAGTAATTCCCAAGTACTCTCCAGATGTCCTGGTGGTGCAATAAGCTGAGTGTTGGGCTGCAAACTGCAAAGGGGGCAGTACAAACCCCACAGCTACCCCTTGGGGGACAGGTGAGGCTGTTAGCTTCTGTTAGAATTTGCAGTCTCCAACCCCCTTAGGAGCAGGTATATTATATTCATGGTAGGATCGCTCTATGTCAAAATTGACTCCATGGCAGTGCGGTTCCAAGAATTTAAGGTATAACTTGCGTCCCAAATGTTGTAGCAGACCCCAAAGCACAGTTCTGGCGGTGATACCAGAATTCCCCTATTCAGATTTTACACCCATGGATCACGCTTCAAACTTCCTGTTTCTGGACCATGTATGGATGCACGCTTTGGGAAGAGTAGAAGTGGGAAGAGGGAAGGATCCAAAAGGAAAAGCATTTTATTCAATGCTTATATTGCATACATGTCCCTTTGTTCTTTTCCTGTTCAGATAAAGCTGCTTATTTTTTTTTTGCTTAGCTGATTTCTGCTTGAGCAGTGCTAGTGTCCTTCATGAATAAACAAGAGGCTGACTTCAGGAGGTACGGTGGAAAAGGCTGCTTTTAGACATGTGCCTGATATAGGTGCAGGTTGTTTTATGAGTGGAGGGAGGGAGTTCTTTAGAGGCATAAATTCTTCAGATTTATTTTTCTTAATGTAGGTGCTTCTCTCTCCTTTCGTTTGCAAATGCAACTACATGATTTAGCTGCTCCCCAAGCCTAGAGGAAGATGTGCACTTGCAAACCCCCCTCAGTCCCCTTGGTGGGCAGGAACGATTGTCATTCAATCCCAAGCATTATGACTTCATGGCCTTTCCTTCAAGAAACCAGGAACTGGGGATTCGATGATAAACCACATTCTCCTTTGTAGGTTTCCTGTACATTGGGCAAAACAATGGACACCAAAGGCAGAGATGGATATTTATTGTATGCTAAAGAGGGAGTTGCACTTTATGACAACATGAAAAGACATAAAAAGAAGAGGTCAAGCAGGTCAGTTAGCTAGGAGTGGAGGCTCATTGTTCCCCAGCTTATGATGAGCCTCCATTTCAATCAATTGCTATATGGGAAATTTTTGACAACACAGAGCACTTAGGCAGCAATGTCTTTACCCAGGTGTTTTACAGCTAGTGGTTATTTCTGTC
>PVJH01009765.1:0-77302 GCA_004026705.1 Nesogale talazaci | reverse complement strand
TTTTATTTTAAAATGATATAATAAAATATGTCATGTGAAAAAATATGTCTTTTGTTCTAGAATGTTTTCACTAAGATTTCCAACTTTGGATAGTGATGATAAATGAGATTATTATTTTTGATCTCAAAGTATCCTGATGTTGCTATTGTCCTTAGAGGTCTTCAAGTCAGCTCTGACTCCCTGAGACCCTTCAATGTACTATCAAAGGAAGCACTGCTCCATTCTGTACCATTCCAGAATAATCACCGGCTGAGCCCATTGTTATAGTTAATCCATTTGATAGAGAATCTTCCTCTTTTTTACCAACTCAACTACTTTACCAAGTCTGGTATCCTTTTCTAGGAACTGGTCCCTCCCAATAACATATTCAAAGAAAATCAAATGTTTTCTCATTCTTCTTGCCTCTAAGGAACATTTTGCCTATCTTCCTTCCTTCCTTGTTTCTTTTTTCTGGCAGCCCGGGTTGTGCTTAGTACTCTTTTCCCAACAACTCAAAAGATCAACTTTTCTTTGGCTTTCTTTATTTATCTCACAGTTCTTGCATGCATACCTAGAAAATAAGACTCACTGCCATTGGGCCGAGTCATAGTGACGCTATAGGCTAGGGCATAACTGCCCCTGCGAATTTCTGAGATTCTTACTGTCTATGAGAGTAGAAAGCATCTTCTTTTTCTCACGGAGGAGCTGGTGGTTTCAAGCTGAAATCTTTCAGGTCACCTCCCATCTCATAAACACCATGCTACTAGGGTCCTTTTGCATGCCTAGAAGGCTGTGGAAGAACAACCTTTTCAAATGGAGTCAGCCTTCATGACGTAGGCACAGCAAAGCTTTTTTTACACAGTCTTATTGGCCTATAATTCACATTCCATATGATTCAATAGTTCAAGCATATTATTAAGAGCTGTACAATTATCACCACACTCATGTTTAGAACATTTTCTTCTTTATTGCACTCATTATTAGCTCCCCTCCTCCCACCCTCAATCACTTCTGGCATACACCCAACAAATAGCTTTACCTCTCTTGGGTTTCATATCTAGAAAAGCTAAAACCAAGAAATAAAACAGAGAAACAACCTCAATCCAAAAGAAAACAGAAAATACTAAAGCGCAGAACAATTTTAAAATGGGTCAAAGGAGACCAAATGATTAGTTGTTAACGTTTAACCAACTGTGTCAGCAATAATCCAGTTCCACTGCACTCTGCTTGATAGCACGGCTACTCCCCTCCCTGCTCTATGGCCCACGTGAAACTTTTGGACCTCTATTGGTGGATGTGGTGAAATTCAAAATGAGAAGCATTTTAGAGGTATTGGTTCTCAATAACTATAAACATTTATTAATAGTTGAAAAGTGAAATGAATTTCATGTGAATCGAGGAAAATTGTAAGACATTAAGAATAAAATGGAAAACTTGGAAACAGATATCATATGTATTAGTGACCTAGAATGACTGATATGCAACATTTTGAATCAATAAAATAAGCTGCTATGTCAAGGAAGACAAATTGAAGAGAAATATCTTCACAGTAATTGTCACAAAAAACATTTCAATATCTATCCTGAAGTACAGTGCTGAGTGATATAATAAGCAGACAATCAAGGAAACACAATTTTAGAATACAATAATTCTATATTGTCAAAAATTCTATTAACTGAATTAATATAAATTGATGAAGATATAAATTTTTTATTTTTTTATTTTTTAATCATTTTATTGGGTGCTCGTACATCGCTTTTCATCATACATAGTTCAATATATAGTTGCATATACTGTGCCAAGCACCCCCACTTGCCTGTCCTTGTCAACATTCTCCCAACATCTGCCTTTCCACTTGGGCCCTTGATATGAGCCCCCCCTTCCTTCCCCCTCCAACCTTTCCCCCCTCTCCCCAGTCCTCATTACTCTGCAGGCATTGTTTTGTCATATCTTACACTGCCCGACATCTCCCCCTGCCCACTCCTCCCTATGTCTATCTTCCAGATAGGAGACAGTCTGCAGACCCTCACAGCTGTCTTCCTCTCTCCACCCCACCCTCCCTCCACCCATCCAGCAACTCCACTCCCACCAATGACCCTGAGGTGTTTATCCACCCCGAGTTCCCTGTGTTTCCAGCTCCCATCTCTGCCAGTGCACCTCCTCCAGTCTAGCTGGAGCTGCAGGGCAGAGTTGGGACTGTGGTGTTTAGGGGAAGGAAACCTTCCGGAAATAGAGGGAAGTTTTATGCTTCATTGCTACCTCACTGCCCCTTGATTGTCCTATCTCCTCCCCATGACTCCCCTGTAAGGGGGTGTCCAATTGCCCCTAAGTGGACTTTGGGTCCCCACCCGGTTCACCCCCTCATTCTTACTGTTTAAATCCTTGTTCTTTGATGTTTGATGTCTGCTCCCATCAACCCCTTGTGATCACACAGATGGGTGGGGCTAAAGATATAAGTTTTATGTGTTTTCAATGACAAGTGAAAAAATAAAATAGCAATTATTCATGAAAATTACTAAATTTTATGATTAATTTGTCAGCACTACCCACTTCTTAAAGGTATATTCTACCTTAGTCAAAGAGTGAGATTCATGTTTTTTTAATTGATTTAAATTTTTAGAATTTAATTTTCAGAAGGTCTTGCAGTGAAAAGAATGTTTCAAAATTCTTAATTTACAGAAAATAATTTCTGTCTAATAAAGGGTTTGAATTTAAACATTGCTGTATTTTTATGTTAAAGCTCTCCTACATATGACTATCTAAAAAGAATGCCAACTATGGTCCAAAACACCATTTATTTATGCTTACATCATTCTCCTAATTACATATATTCATATTACCAAGTCTCACACATTGTATCTAATGACTGCATTCCATAAAGTGACTAAGTACTATTCTAAGTTATTTCTCTTTGTGCATATTTTATTTTGAAGTGTTCTGGGAGGAGCTGCTGGCTATAGGATTGTTATATGCTGAAAAACAACAAATGAAATTTCTCTTTAAATTTTCTCAGTTATTCGATATAGTTATGTTTTCAACCCAATTCAACTATAGGCTTGCAGTTTGGGGAGTTTCTTTATGGATCCGTTTGTAATAATTCTTGTACTACGACGCTTGTTAGTGTTATGCTTGTTATGATTTAGCATTTTAGGTTATACTTTAGAAAGTATACTTCTCATTGTCTTGCCTCCTTTGTTGTCATGGCCCCTTTTTAGCACTCTATTTCCATGTGCCTACCTCCCTATTACCCTTTTCAAAATACCCTTTTAAATTTCAGCGTAAAAGTCTGTGGGATTTTTATCAAAAACTCCAATGGAATCCCTTGTATCCAGTCTTTCCTATTCATAAGCTATTACAACTAACATCAGGCAATATAAAGAGGAAAAAAACCAAAAAAAATCTCATTGGCAAACAAAAAGAAAAAAATATTGAACATTAATTACTAATTCCTGACACCAGATAATAGCATATAAACTTGGAGTAAGTTATTAAAGGCTTTCCTGATCAGGCATAAATTGGTTATGCTAATCAATGTCTTTGATTTCTTTAATTTACTGTTTTCTTATGTGTTTCTAATCATTTCACTAATTCCAGAAAACGTTTTAAGGGGAATGTTTGGTTCATTAAAGATATTACTTGAAATTGAATTGATATGTATCTACACACATTATTATGAAAATGTGCATGGTGAGAACAAGATATTTTATGTTGAGTGAAAAAAAATTAGTCTGGGACAAGATTTGAAATCGAGTCAATCAGAAATCTGTGACCTATACCTGTTTAGCAAACAAAAAATAGCATATTGTATAATTTTTATAAAGTCACTATAGCAGGAAAAATGAAGATTTTTGACATATTATAATGGAATACAGTTTAACTAAAGTTGATGATGAACATGTCATGGTTTTCCAAAAAATTGGTATTTCCAAATCAAATTCATTTAGTCTATGCTCTGATACATCTCTGTTTAAAAATCTCATCTCACACAGAAAATGATGCAGAAAAGAATAAAATAAGCAGGAAAAGCTGAAAAGAGTGATTATAGACCACAGTATGAAAATTTTTTCTCTATTAATTTTAGAAAACCAAGCTTTACATCCTTGGCTGGTACAAGTTCCAGATTTCACCATGTATAGACTTTGATTCATTCCCATTCACTGTTCTTCCGATTCAAAGGTTTTCTATTTAGGTGAATGACAACTGTTCTTTTAAAAATTTTCTTACAGAGAGCATTGTCTAAATCAAAGACCATCCTAATGAAAAGATGGACAGAATAAATATAACTGGCTTTCAAAAAGTGTGCTTTTCACAATGAGGATTATTTTACTAAATTAATATACCTTTTTATTCAGTGACTTGCTCCTTCTCTTATTTCTTGTATGACATTGTCCTAAGTAAATGTGCCTACCTCTATTCAGAGTTTCAGTTTTGGCTACTTGCATATTCAGATGAATTCCAAAGGATGACAGAATAGTCTTCGTTAAATTATACTCTTCAAGATGGATATCATTTTTAGGCAAATGCACATTTGAAAATGCTGTCGTGTTAATGATTTCTTTTCAGAATGAGTAATTATGTGTCACCATCTTGGCCAGGAAGATAATTTTACTTTCCACTTCTAGGCAGAATGCTAAGATACTGATTCGTATCAGCTTACTAAATTCCACAGAAGAAAATGTAGCTTGCATTTTCAAAAAAGAAGAAGAAAATTTCCTGTCTTCAAATGAGACTTCATGCTTTCCTTTCAAATTAGAGCACAAGTACAGTCATGTCAAAATTTTTCTAACAAAAGTCATTTAGTTGTGCATTTTTAAAATTCATTGCCAATTATTTTTCATTGAGACTTTCATAAAAGCTATGAACATGAGACAGTTTAAATTAACAGATATGACTTACGAGGCTGAAGGTAAAGCACTATAAGATCTTGGATTCAAGAATGGTGTGTGTATGTACACAATTGTAGGTGAATACACATGCATTCACACACTTGCTCCTTTTGTTTTTATGAACAGTAGTTACTACCACTAGTTAACGTTTACCTTTCTGAAACAACTCTAACTAAATTGAAAATATTCCTATTCTAGTTGATAAGTGTTACTGAAGAGTTAAAATAAAAGCAAGCTTAAAAAACTCACAGTGGCACAATTTAATGCATTTTCCTGAAGAGCATACAAAATTATTGATCAAAAGACCAATAATTTCTGTATATGCTATGTATAATAAGAAAACAGCTTTGGAAAAGACTGTTATTTCTAGGAAGAGGAGAGTGTTAAACAAGGTAACAAAGAAACCAAGAAAATAGTAATCTATTCTTCAAATGCCCGAGGGTCAGGGTGACTCCCTGGAGCCATGGAGAGCGCATTGGACGTCTAGAAGCCAGCGACATGGAAATGCCCAAAGATGGGTGCTGATCACTTTATGTACAGTGGATATTTCAGATAATCTAGTAGATTTCTATGTGACTATATTCTTTTCTGTCATGCCCAGCACTGGATAAATCCTGAAATCAGTGTCATCAATATTACTGCTAAAAACTTTTCCCATCAGCAATCCGTTCTTGCTATTGCTACTGCATTTTACCTGTTATGCCTCATTACTTTACTTAGCATTTAAGCACCCACTGTTTAACCTTTGGAGAAGGGACTATGTTACTTTCAAGTTTGAAAGGCAACACTGAGCATGGTAATAAATGTACCTCAAACTTGAGAAAAAAGACCAGCAAAGTTGAACATGTAGATTGGCGTGGACTTTAAGGGGAAAGACAAACCAATAAAATTAAAATGGGTAAAAAAAAGAAAGAGAAAGTAGTCTGATGGCTCCACTGAAAAAATATTTTCAGATTTTTTTTCATTTAAAAATAAAGCTGGAATTGCTTCTAGGTCTTTTGGTTAAGATCAAGTATAAAATAAAGCTGGAAGATAAATATTAGACAAAAAGAAAGATTAAATTAAGCAATCATCCAAAATATTGTCATGCATGAATCCTGGACTTGACTGACATTTTAGCTATTCTCTTTGTTGCATACTGTATTATTTGGACCATAAGATGAACTTTTTTTCCCTCCAAAAGTGGGAGAAAAGCGAGGGTGCATATTATGGTCCGAAGGTGTGGTATCCCAGAACATTTTAGTACACCGGTACTATTTGGTTCATAATATTTTTTTCTTGTTTTCCTGCTCTAAAAACTTAGTGTGTCTTATGGTCAGTTGTGTCTTATGATTTGAAAAATACAGTAATCTTAGGCAAGCTGCCAATCTTTTTGAACATGTTTGATATTATTATGAAGATGATTTGAGAAGTCAGTGAATATGTTCTAACAGAGGGCAGCCAGTAAATTTTGCTAGAATTTAAGAAAAATACTTTGACATTGTTTTTTAAAGAGAGATAAAGTCTTAGTTTTGTCAATGGGAACACACATCTTAATGATGTGTGCTTTAAAGCACTACTGTTGACCACCTACTTTGCATCTTTTAATCTCTCAGGAATAATAATGAATAGTTGCCATTTTCAGCCTGGGAATATTGCTTGTGTCATCGAATCATCAGACTGGTGCAGAAATTTGGGTCTCTACCCAGCTTTCCTATATAAAATTAAATCCCAGAACAAAGAAAAAATTACTAAAACTAATTGTATTATAGTAATCATATGGACTGTTAGGTCTTATGTTAGTCTGAGTTGACTAGAGAAACATATCCAGAGAAATTCATATGTAAGAGAGAATTTTATATCCAGAAAATGATTGTATATTAAGAAAACATCCCAGCTTAGTCCAGATCAAGCTCACAATTTTATATAAGCGTGTACATCTGATATGATTGATACTAGTCCATAAATTCTTGTACGGACTCATGCAGCAAATGCAATGATGCTGATAGCAGGGAGATCACAGGCCAGTGGGTGAGAAGTCTGGAGGAAGCTTCTCAGTTCTGGTGCAGCTCTCTATGCGGCTCCTCTAGCTTGAGGGATCTGACTGACATCTGCTTAGCTCCCTGTGGCTTGTAAACAGGACGGTGAAGCAGAGACTGTGTGTTCTGCCTTCAGGGAAGAAGACAGGAGTTCCCAGAGTCCTCAGAAGAAGGCCAGGCCCCACACCGAGGTAACCTTGGCTATGATCTGATTGACAGACTAGACTGCACCCCTTTGCTCAAGTTGACAGGAGATAATGTAACTGCCATACACTTCAAGATGAAAAAGTAGAACTTCACATTTTTAAAAGAATGAGAAAGGCAGATCCAGGACTAGTAAGCTAAAACTAGAACCAGGGAAACTTTCAAGAATGAATTACCTATTAGTTATCTCTAAGTATTTAGAAGTGAAATTAGTGGCAAATTCTAGAAGCTGGCTCAGATTTATGCAATTTAAAATCTTATTGAAAAGTAAAATCTAGCTGAATAGGGGAATAGAGTTGGTGTCTGAAATACAAAGTATTATCAGAAACATAAATATATGAAGCAGTAAATACAATAGAAAGTTTAGAATATAATAGAAAGTTTAGAGGGAGGCCTATGGAAAGGGGAACATTCTTTTCTCTGTTAAAGCTAATTGATTTTATTTTTAAAATGCTTTCAGGCTAAACAGTAAACTATGTAAACTATGGATTTCAGAAGCCTTTATAAAATTGATTTCCCGACACATAATTTGAATTTCATTAGTATGTTTCCTAATCTCTAGAAAATTATGCTGTGACAGGAATGGGAAATTATGACTTATATTAAAGGGGATTTATAATTGGTTTAATATACCTGAATAGTTATCTATATTGAGAAGTAAGATATATTTGATTTTATATCAAAGTACATGTTCAAAAATATAATATGTTAAAGGCTATAATTTATAGAAAAACAACAAATAATCTGAAAGGGATTAAATGTCATATCACTTTTGAATGAAAGTACAAAACATAAGAATTATTAATATAGACTCCTGAAATTAGGAACAGATGAACTGATGTGGTGGGGTAAATTTCTTCTTTTTTAAATAAACATTTTACTAGAGACTCTTCAGCTCCTATAACAATACCACACATCAATTTATCAAGTACATTTGTGTACATGTTGTAATCATTTTCAAAGCATTTTCTTTCTACTAGAGTCCTTGGGGTCAGTTTCTCATTTTACTACCCTCCCACCCACATGAATCCTTGATAATTTATGATTCTTTTTCCTATCTTACACTGACTGATGTTTCCCTTCACCCACCCTTGGAGGGAGAATACATAGATCATTGTGATCAGTTCCCCCTTTCTCCCCCACCTTCCCTTTATACTCCTGGCATCACGACTCTCAATATTGATCCTGAGGGGTTTATGTGCTCTGGGTTCCCTGTGCTTTGAGCTCTTATCTGTACTGGTGTACGGGCTCTGGGCTAGCTGGATTTGTAAGGTAAAATTGGGGGTCACGAAAGTGGTGGGGAGGAAGCGTTAAAGAACTGGAGGAAAGTTGTATATTTCAACAGTGCTATTCTGCACAGTGATTGTCTTGTCTCCTCCCCATGACCATTCTGTAAGGGATGTCCAATTATCTACAAATTGGATTGGGCTCTCCACTCTGCATTCCCTCTCATTCACAATGATATAACTTTTTTTCTGATCTTTTGATACATGATCCTTTTGACACCTTATGATCATGCAGGCTGGTGTGCTTCTTCCATGTGGGTTTTGTTGCTTCTCAGGTAGAAGAATGCTTATTTATCTTTAAGTTTTACGACTCTGGACACTATATCTTTTGATAGCTAGGCACCATCAGCTTTATTCAGGCACTACTTTGTCTTCAGCAATCATGTTAGGTAGGTGAGCATCTTGAAATGCCAGGTTATTAGAACAAAGTGTTCTTACATTGAGGGAGTACTTAAGTAGATGTCCAATGTCTTTCTGCTACATTAATATTAAACCTATAAATATATACATAGATTTATTTCCTTATCATCATATATAAATATATTTATATATGTACATGCTTGTGTTTAGAGCCTCTAAAATGTTCCTTTGCCTCTTAGTTCGTTCCTCTGTTTCCTTTTCCTTTTCTCTTGTTACTATCATGTTCAGCTTCATTTGGGTTTCAGTAATTCCTCTCAGTTACACGGCACTTTATCAAACCCTACTAGGCATGCTACAACCTCCTCAATTTTATATAGTTCGGTGTTCCCTTGGGTCTGGGTTGCTTAACACCCACTTCCTTTCCCTGGTCTCTCCCTCTCCAATGTCCCCCCTGAACTATCAATCACAAAGTTTTCTCCCCAGGATTATTTATCTTGTTTATCTTATTTACAAAGACATGCAGAGACAGTAATAAGCACAAAAGCAAGACAAAACAAAACAAAGCAACAAAAGAAAACAAAATAACAAAAACAAACAGAAAAAGAAAAGCTTGCAAATAGTTCAAGATCTGTTTGTTGACCTTTAGGAGTGTTTTCTGGTGTAATCTGATGGAGTGCCATACCCTAGCCCCACAGTCTATTTTTAGTATCTCCTGAGACATCATTGTTCTGCTCCCCTTGCTGGTCTGTTGCACAACACTGGTGTTTTGCTTTGGTGTGGTGTGGCCAGATCAGGCACAATTCCCTCACTGTGTCTCCAGTGTTGTCTCTGTAGTACTATGTGTCAGTGAGAGGTGAGTGTCTCCTGGTCGGGCCATGCCTATGGTCCTCTCTGTGCACTAGCTCCTCTGAGCAGGGATATTATCCTCAGAGATTGGTGAGCCAGGATGTGCTCCACTCTCTCTCTCTCTCCCCCTTTGTTGGCTCCTGTGTGCTCTGATCATGTGTGTCCCTCTCGCTGAACTGTAACTCCAGTGCTGTCCTCTGAAATGAATTCTTCTGGAGGGAGGACTGGCTCTCCAGGTAGTTGGAGTTGATGCTGGACCCTCAGACCTCTCTATTGGTTCCATTTCATGCCAGTATGTTGCGTTCATGTCTTGGAGCACTGGATTGAAGACTGGTCTCTCTTGCCCTCTCCTGTGGAGATATAAATAATACAGCACTAGTGTCCTTTTCCCCCATTACTCATGTCCTCTCTCTCTCTCTCTCTCTCTCTCTCTCTCTCATGCACCACCCCTTTTCAGTTGGCTTCCATATGTATCCCTAGGTTTCATTTGTTGTTGAAATTGGTGCCGTAAAGTTTGTTCTGACCCATACTGACCCTATACACAACAGAATGAAAGACGGCACAGTTTTGTGATAGTCTCACAATTGTTCCTAGGATTGAAGCGATTGTTGCAATCAATTCATCTCACTGAAGATCTTCTTTCTCACAGCCCCTCTATCAAGCATGACTCATCTCGAGGAACTGGTCCCTCCTTACAACATTTCCAGAGTATAAGATGAAATGTCAAAATCCTTGCCTCTAAGTAGTATTTTGATGATATTTTTTCCAAGACAGATCTATTTTCTTTTTGGCAGTTCATAGTACATTCTATATTCTTCATCAGCACCACAATTCGAACACATTGGTTCTTCTTTAGTCATCATTATTAAATATCCATCATTCACATAATACAAAACAATTAAAAATATCATGGATTGAGACAGGTGCACCTTAGTGGGGCATTTCAACACTCTAAAGAGATCTTGTGCAATAGTATTACCTAGTGCATTGTATCATTAATCTCTCGACTGCCAAAGCTTCAAGACCTCTGATGAACACATATTCTGTACCCAAGCAAGACAAAATCCTTGACAACATCAATCTTTTCTCCACTTATTATAATATTACCCATTGGCCCAGTTGTGAGGATTTTGATATTATTTACATTGATTTGTAATCCATACTGTAGCTTGAAATTTGAATAGTAGATGAATTGACTATATTACTTTGTGATTTTATAGATGTAACTTATTACAGGCAGTATTAAACTTCAAGATACATCTTGAAATGTCCTTTTTAACAATGAATTCACTGGTGTTTCTCTTTCATATGTCATTCCTGGTATAATAAATCATAAGATTTTCTGATTCAAATGATCAATATTTGTCCATTTCAGCTCACTAATGTCTGAGACATAGACTTAGATGCTTTCCCTTTCATTTTTGAAGACTTCCAATTTTCTTAGATTCATATTTTGTACATTCAGTATTGACTCCATGCCTTGTCTGTCAGTTTACTGTTGTGATATGACTTGCCTCTTGCTGTGATATTAGCAACTCTGTCACTGCTATTTCAAATTTCAGCAGGATAACCCATTTTGAAGAGTTTTCTGTGGATCTTCCTGATAAAGATGAGACTGCGAAGAAATAGACAGTATATGTTAGCGACATTAGCTACTGGTAACTTTATGAATAGCGCCAGACCTCTGTCAGATATATGGAACACCACCCAGTTCTAGGATCAGGCGAGCTTTGGCAGGTCCCAATCTGTGGGACAGATATTAAGTTGGATGTTTCTCATAACCCTCACAGCATTAGGAGCTGATGAAGCCAGATGGGCAGGAATACCCCCACTGGCGACTGCAGATAAATCCGTTGTTACCAGGCTAGGCTGGTGAAGGATTGCTGAACGACTCCAAGGACTTCAGATCAGATGACAGGCTGCTGACAGATTCCAGGGTCAGCAGGCAATATGGTGAGTTGTTTGCTCATGCTCAAGGAACCAGAAGTCGATGGGCTAGATGTAGGATCCAGACCCACGAAAAAGCAAACAAGTTTTCCCATAGTGTCCACTTGTGTAGGAAGTAGGACACACCCTGAAGGAAAATTCTTTTAAATTACATTAGGACTGTGACATCATTGAGGAAGTTACATTTCACCCTAAGATTCTTAGAACTGATTGGCCACTCCCATCAGCTGTCATTATGACGTGATTATGCTATATTGGTGGCATAGTGGGAAAAAGTGCTAATTCACTGTGATTCATGGCTCAACCAAATTTTTCATAAAACCTAGTGTTGTCTGATTTATGATTTGGGCTTCTAACATCAAAGTCAGCAATGCAAAACCACCAGAAAAATGTGGAACTTTCTACTCCCATGAAGATTTACAAACTTGGAAAATCACAAGGGAAGTTCTATTCTGCCCTATAAAGTTGCAATAAGTCAGAATGGATTCGACGGTAGTGAGTTTTGGATCACAATAATGGATGGCAAGAAATAGACTGTGCTATCAAAACAAAGTTTTGATATCATGCAAGACAGCATGTAATAGTCAACAGAAGTGTTCAATGCAACAAATATACATTTGAAAGGAAGATAATCCTTGAAATGTATGCTGATTCTGATACTCAACCATAATAATCTAGAAAATGGTTATAATTTTCTGGCGGCTTCATTGCCTTAAAGTACAAGAGGTTACTCATTCCCCTCAAATGGATTTTTTCCAAAGCTATATGTTCTTTTTTCTTTTTTTTTTTTTTTACAAAACTTCCTTATCACCTACAAAGTACTCTCCATTACACTCAATACATTTGGCAAATTTGCAATTCCATTCATGGAAACATTTATCTTTTTTCTCTTTAAAAATGCTTTTATTGTTGAGCCCTTTTGGCTCAGTGATTGTGTGCGGGACTGTGGCCTACAGGGTTGACGGTTCAAATCCTGCAGCAGCTCTCCAGGAACAAGGCTGGGTTTTCTACTCCCACCAGAGCGTGATGCAGAAAAAAAGAAAAAAATACTTCTAATGGAGGCTCTTACATTTCTTTTTACAATCCACACATTACTCCAATGTGTTGAGCACATTTGCATATGTGCCGCCATCACCATTTTTAAAGCATTCTCTTCCCACTTAAGCCCCTGATATCAGTTCCCCATTTCTTCCCACTCCCTCCCCCCACCCACCTCCTTCACAAACCTTTTATAAGTAATAGATTATTTGCCCATATCTTGCATTGTCCTCCATCACCCATCACCCATTTTTTTCAATTACATGTACCCCTGGGAGGAAGGTATAGAGAGATCCTTGTGATAATTTTCCCCTACCCTCCCTTAGTCCTCCTGGTATCTCTACTCTTCTCTTTTGCTCTGAGGGGTTTATCTATCCTGTAGTTCAAGTTCTTAAATGTAGCAATGTCCATGCTCTGGTCTAATCTGATTTGTCAGGTAGAATTGAGGACAAGTCCCCACTGTCATGAAAATGTTTTTCAGACTCATCTGTCTGGATGACTGACAGCACTTCCCCCTTTTTTTTTTCCTTCAACTCTTCAATGTCTTCAAATCACTGTCCTTGGAAGTCCCTCTTCATTTGTGGAAACAAAAAGAAGTCACACAGAGCAAGTTCAGGTGAGTAATCTATGTGGAGCAAGAGAGATTTTCTGCCAAAAATTGATGCCCTATGATTATTGCATGAGCAGGTACAATGTTGTGGTGGCAAAACATTCCTCCATCTGCCACGTCACTAACAAATCAGACTTTTATTGTCACACACTGTTATGCAAATTTTTCATCCATTCAGGAAGTTGATGGACATCCAGAGTGAGGTTTGTCAACAATTGACATTTCATCTTTTTTGAAACAAGAAAGCCACTTGTGTACTTGAGATTTTTATCATAGTGCTGTCTTTTTAAGGTGTATTCAATACCACAACAGTTTCTGTGGCATTTTTCCTACACAGGAAACAAAATTTCACAGCTGCAAGTTGTTCTCTTAAATGGGCTATCACAAAAATGAGGTTTATGCAAAACTGCTTTCACAAAATAACTCATTGTGACCACACAGACCTTTTCCAGGTGACACCACTGGGTGCACTATCTCAGAGCGAGTTGCTCAATGCTTGTATCATAGGAAAAATGCATACTACAAAATCCAGCTTTTTTTGGGGGGGGTGCCCCTCCAATAAAACAGAAATAATGAGTATTTTTCGAGGTTAAATTAGTTAAGAAATACATTAGATTTATTTTAATGTACTATGCCTGACATGAAGATACAAGTTTGAATGCCTTATTTTCTCCCAACTCACTCTTTTTATGAGTACTCTTATGAGGGCAGGAGCTACAAATGGGGCTTAGATGCTCATGGCAGTTTGGAATCTCCAGCAACTTTACAGGAGAAAACCCAGCCTTTCCAGTCCTGTGACTAGTTACCATCACAGAGAACCTGGAAAGGCTCACTATGAGTTAATATTTACCAGACGGCAGTGAATTTGGTATTCATTTATTCTTACTGGGGGCAGAGTTACAGAGTTTTGTACTTTGGTAAACAGTTAACAATTTGGAAACTCACAGGGATAGTTCTACCCTATCCTCTAGGGTAGTTTGAATCAACTTTGAAACCATGGCAGTAAATTTGATTTAGTTATTATTTTTTAAATTATTGGGAGGATTTGAGTTCAAATTTTACAGAAGTACAAATTATCAAAATATAATATGTTAATATTTAAATTTCTCTTTTAAAATTGTTAATTGCCTATAGTATGGGTCATTGAAGAAGTTTTTGTGTGATCTATGTATTTAGCTTATTAGTCAATTCACTTCCTTGGCAGATCTCATATTATAGAAGATATATTTATCCCCTTAATCCTATTAAGTATAAGTACTCATAAACACATATATTACATTTTACTTATCTGTTCATGAAAAAATTCCAAACTTGAGTCAACCTTCATATCTGGGAAGCTGCTGCATGTACAATGACTTTGCAACTCACTTTTAACACTTACACAGACATTACATAGACTGATTTCATTAATTGCAATAAGTTTTGTTTTAAGTGTTTTTCTGAGTCTTTCATTAGTTAAATGCTTTTCAAAACCAAAAAGCCCCATCGAAGTAAAAATGAGTGCGTTCATGCCTACCAGCTCCAAGTTAAGTTATTGCTTCTAAAAGTTATGTCTCAGTGGCATTTGAAGGACTGAAGCATTCAACACACACGATATTCATTTGACAAAATGAGTTACAGACCAGATAAAAATGAAGATTTCTTATCAGCCTGGAGGTCTGATGAGTGGCAGAGCCTGCAATCAACCAAATGACTAGTCAAAGGGAAGACAGAAGGGAAGGGGAAGCCTGCTTTCCAGCTCCTGCTATGTGTTTCCTTTAAGGCTGGCAATAAAATGAGAAGATTGCTCTGTCTCATTAATTATGTATCACTAACACTGCACCTCTGAACAATTTCTGTTGAAGGAACTCCAATACGCATGGAGTTATTCATCAAATGCAGATGTTCATACATTCACTTTAAAGCTATAAACAGGAATGCCAGCTGTCCAGAGAGAATCGGGAAGCTCTGATTTATTTAAAAACAGTGAGTCTTTCATATATAGAAAATGCAAAAAGTATCAGATTCCAGTAAATTAACAAGGATAAAATACACATAGTGCCCCAAACGATTTAAAGATATTATGCATAGTTTGAAAAATACTTTTTAAAATGCACAAAATGTGTCTGTCTATGGGCGAAATAAAACAGAGAGGGACAGATATGCCAATACTTATGTTAAAGTGTAATTCAAACATCTCTGGCTTATTACTTCAGAATCATTCTACCAATTACATAAAATCTTATTTTAAAAGTTATTTTCAACATAAAAGTAAAAGCACTCTGTAATAGATGTTGGTTTGCTTTTGTTTTCATTTTTTTTATTTTATTGAAAAAAGAAAGATCTCTGAATACAGTTTATATTTAGCAGCACAGTAGTAACTCCTGGTCTCTTTTCACTTTTTTTTCTATATCTCTGTTTATTCTCTGCCGTAATACTTACAAATCTTATTCATACCATTTGTTGCTACCATTTAATTATTGCCCCTACATTTTCACTTAAACTACCATGTAGACTCAAATAATTTTCTGATTTAGTGTGCATATAAAAGCATATTAAATCTGAAGAAAATTAAAACAATTTGGTAAAGGCAAAATATGACTGAAAAGATAAGCGTCTAGAATTTAAAGATCATTTCAACAATAAATTAGATGGATTGAACACAAATGATAAGTTGTGAACCAGCTATCTTACGTGAAGAAAATAAGCACACCTTACAAAGACAGTAAAGAAGGAAAACACCAAAATGCATGACAGAAGCGACCTTGAACCTCGAGAAGGTAAAGTGAATGGAAGATATGATCTTGTAAAAGTGCTGGGCAGAATAATTCAAGGGATAGCAAAAGAAGACAATGCCATTTCTAACAAAATGCACAGTTCTGAGCTTAGAAATCTGCAGAGAAGAACATGCTTCTCAACATTATTTGAGCTGAATGCACTGGCAGAAAACTCAGGCCTCAAGCTGAAAAATCAAGCAATTCTATGGTAAATTATTGAGTAGCACAAGAAGTATAAATGAAGATGGAAGAGATATTCAGAGGTACCATAACAAAAGCACTCGGTTAACACAGGCATTTTATGAGTTAGCATATGATTGTGATTCAATGGCATTTTTCTCTGGCCAGGGTGTCTACAGAAACAGCTTCAATGACACTTGTATATGAAAGAGTTTTATATCAAAAAGGCATCCAACTCCAGTAAAACTCCATTCCATAAGTCCGATGCAACCCAGGGCCCACTCCGACGCACGTAGCTGAAGAACGATGGTGCAGAAAAGTGAAGCAGGAAGATCACACACTGTTGGGTTCAGCATCAAGTGGAACCAAAGTCAGTGGGAACATGGCAGAAGGCTGACAGTTTCATGGTTGGGCGGCTTACCTGGGCCACTTCTGGAGGCAGGCAGCGAGAGTAAGGCCAGAAAGAGAGAGTTCACAGGGTCTTTGACTCTTATACAAAAAGGCTTATGACACCTGAAGGTGTTTTTGGTGACCCAATTGTTCAGTAGTGCCTCAAACCTAGCCTTATCTAGGAGCAGCTAGTTGACCTGATCTCTAGCCATTGCAGTGTTGAAGAAAGAATTCCAAGGTACCCTGAGGACAATAGAGAAAAACAATGTTTAACAAATTGACGTATTACTAATTCAAATGTTTAAACAGACACTTTTGTCAAGAAGTTTAAAAGATGATTACCTTGCCAAATGATGGAATAATATTTATATCTGTGCCCATTCCAAAGAAAGGTGATCTAAGAGAATATGAGATTATCTAGCAATATCATTAAGATACGTGATCGTTTTTGTGTCTTATTGATTCAGGATTCTCAATGATTTGGAAGTGCAAATATAGCTATCATCCATGATGCTACATAATTCCATTTAATTAGTTCTATAAAGGGATTTGCAGGGAGCAGCTAATAAATTTTAAGATGAGGGTATAGTGTAAGCCCTTGCAGATCACAACTTTGATGCTACTGAAAGGGTCCTTCTTTGGAGATGTGGCCTAATTTCTATCTACATAATTCTGGAGAGTTTCTTTGCTTTTTCCTGCATCTGGAACTTGAATCTGGCTCACTGATTTACAAGTCTTCCGATATGAGCCAGTAGCTCACTATCTTTCCTGGAAGCGAGCAATAGTCTGCCAGCAACAGTCTGCCATCTGTCCTGCTATCCGACTTGATTAACTCAGAAGGAGTTGCAGGGAGCTGCCAGAATTACAAGTAGGGCTCAGACAAGGATGCCGAATGAGGGATATTACTGCTGATGTTGGATTCTGGCTCAAAGCAGAGAAGACCAGAAATATGCTATGTGCATTATATTGCCTATGCAAATCTATTCAATCGTAACAAAGTCTGGATTATACTACAAAGAGTAGGAAGTTCAAAACACTTAATTTTGCTCATGTGGAACTAGTACATAGACCAAGAGATAGTTGTTCGAAAACAAATGCATACTGCACACCTTAGAAATCAGAATAGGCGTGGGCCATGGTGTACTTTTTCACAATATCTAGGCAGTCTGTACATTGAACAGATAATCCAAATAATTAGTCTGTATGTAGAAGAATGTGGCAACAAGGCTGGAGGAAGTGTAACTAACAGCCTGCAGTGTGCAGACGACACAAAACGAAGAACATCGAAAACATAAAAAGTCCAAAGATGCTGTCACTCGGTATGTTTCACCCTTCATATGGATCCCTGGGGGTGTTGTGGTTACGTGCAGCGCTGTGATCCTCATGGCCGGCAGTTCAAAACTGCTTTCCCATAAGCGGCTCTTTGGGAGAAACTCTGGGCTCTCCACTCCCATGATAAATTACAACCTTGGAAACCTAAAGGGGTAATTGAGTCAGCATAACTGGACCGATAACTAGCAGCACAATCAACTGAGAAGAGACCGGCACTTTAAGATTTAATTTTACTTGTCATCAGTACTATGGAAGCAGTAATCTACAAATCAAATGACACACTGAATTAGAAAAATCTACTGATATGACTTCTTTAAACTGCTAAAGAGCCAAGATGTCACTGGATTAAGGTGTTCCTGAAATAAGCCTTTGGCTTTTGAGTCCTTTTACAACCAGCAGAAAGATAAACAACACGTAAGAAAGACCAAAGAAGAGCTGGTGCCTTTAGATTGTGCTGGTTTCTAGGGGTATGGAGTACCCACGAGCTGCTAGAGGAATAAGAAAATATTTCTTCACATAACTATAGCTAGAATACGTTTTCCATGAATATGCCTCACCTTATGTAATTGAGGTATTTATCAGACGGCACAAGCACCTGGTGAAGAACATCATATTTTGTAAAGCAGAGAATCACCGAATAAGGAAAGTACACTCAAGTAGACGTATTTATGTAGGATCTAGGGCAGTGGATTCCACATAGCTATGCTGGTGAGCATCCTGCTGGAGCTGACAGAGCTTGTTCTCTAGTAACGCAGGGTCCGATGAGGCAGAACCCAATTTAAGGCACCTGAGAACAACACACAGAAGCATGTGGACGGGCTTAGTAAACCACAGACCTCTAAGTCTCATGCTGGTGCTGATTATTCAGGCAGGTGCTGGAGTGACAGAGGTGGTGAGGTAAAGCTAGCGTTCAGCATGTTCCATGTTGGTTCCCAATATTACGAAAAAAATAATTAACTTCTTTTTATTAATAAGTCACATTATTGGGGCTTTTAAAGCTCTATAAATGCTTGAATTAATTGAATCGAACTCATTTGTTCATAGAGTGCCATCATCATTTTCAAAACCTTTTTTTTTTTTGCTTGAGCCCTTGGTGTTAGCTTTTCTTTCATCCCTCCCTTTCTCCCTCCTTCCCTCCCTCCCTCCCTCCTAGATCCCTGACAAATTGTACATTATTATTATTTTCATATTTTATACTATCTACTGCCTCTCTTTTCCTACATTTCTGCTGTTTGTCTCCCAGGGGTGGAGGTAAGCTATATGTAGATAAGCTATTCATTGTAGATGATTCCCCATTTCTTCCCCTTTCTCTGCCACCCCCTTTCACCATGACCTCATGTTATCACTACTCCTGTGACTGTTCCTGAGGGGGGTTTCTGTCCTACATTCTATGTGTTGAGCGTTCTTATCTATATTAGTGCACATGCTCTGCTCTAGATGGATTTGTAAAGTAGACTTGTGATCATGAGCGTGGGGAAGCATTGAAGAACTAGGGGAATGTTGTGTGTTCACCGGTGCTAAGCAGCACCCTGGAAGACCCATTTCTTCCTTTGTGGCCCTTCTGCAAGGAAATGTCCAACTGTCTACAGATGGGCTTTGGGTCTCCTCCCCAACCCTACCATTTGAATCAATATATTTGTTTGTTTGGGATCTTCTGATCTTGACACCTCATGATCATACAAGCTGGTGCACTTCTTCCATGTGGGCTTGTTGCTTCTCTGCCAGATGACCACTTATTTAACTTCAAGTTTTTAAGACACCAGTCACTATACCTTTTAATAATCAGAAACCATTATATTTCGTCACCCCATTTGCTTATTCACCCATTTTAACTTCAGTGATCCTGTCAGGAAGGTGAGCATCTCAGAGTGGCAAGTTGTTAAAACAAAGTGTTCTTGTGTTGAGTGAGTAGTTGATAGAGAACCAATGCTCATCTGCTACCTTAATACTTACCATTTAAATAATGTACATATACCTATATCACTATTAATATATTTATGTATGTGTATGCCTATATTTATTTGTAACTCTATAAATGTCTTTTGCCCCCTAGTTCTTCTCTGCTTCTTTTTTCTTCCCTCCTGTCCCACTATCATGTTTGCCTTTAATTTGACACTCAGTGTTTTTTCCCAGTTACAATGCACTTGATCAATCCACATCAGGCATCCTATTCTCTCCTTGCCATTGATTTTAGATCTCTTATTTTTCCCTTGTTCCTGGATTTGCAGTCTCGTCCCTCCCTTCCCTATTCTCCCATGTTCCCCCAAGTTTTCAACCTGTGGTTTTCTCCTTGGGATTGGTTGTCCTGCCTATCTTACATGGTTAGACATAAGGGAAAAGAAAAAGGAGGGGGGGGGGGAAGCCTATAAATAGTTCCAGGTCTGTCTGCTAGTCCTTCTGATTGTTTCCTAGTCAGATGTGGTAAAATACCACAAACTGCCCATCAATTCCAAGTTCCATTTTCTGTATTCCATGGGGATTTCATTGCTTTGCTCACTTGGATGCTCTGTTGCACTCCCTTAGGTTTCTGTTCTGGTGTGTGGGGGTGGGGGTGGGGAAGGGGGGAAAACCAGGCACAGCTGTGTCTCCAGTTTTGTTCCCCTTAGGATTGTGGGTCATTGAGGGATATCATGTCTCTTTGGGGGGCCAAACCCTTAGTCAGTTATATTTCTAATTATAGAAAAGTAAACAATAAAGACCTTGAAAAATAAATGGTGGAAATATTTTCATATTCTCTTCATCTAAAGATGGCATATGATATTACTTGAGTGTGGATTCATATACCTTTCACATTAATGCATGCATGTGCATTATATGATGTCATTTATGTAAAACAAGAGGAAGCTATTTAGTTAGTCAAATTTCTAACGCTGTGCTCTAGAGGACAGTGGGCTAGCTTCTTGGACCATGGAGACAGAAGCCAAGGAAGGGATTACGTGACTGAGAAGCTGAGAACCCGTGGGAGGCTTGGCTGCTGGCTGATGAAAGGAGCTCATGGGGACTGAGGATGTATCTCTTCTGTTACTGACCCGAGCTTAGGCCATCCTGTTAATTTCTCTACCCAAACCAACTGTGCAGAGGTGCAAGACCGGGCAGGGGTTCATTCTGCTATGCACGGTGTCACTTGGGGTGAGAACTGGCACAATGGCATCCACTGACAGCAATAAAAAGCCCAACGTCAGCAGAAAAGCACAGTATCCTTCTCCAGGGACTGGTCGTTTCTGACAACTTAGCATCAGTAAGGAAGACAAAGTCTCGCCCTCTTTCCCTCTCTGGCCCTACTTCCTTCCGGACAGATTTGCTTGTCCTTTTAGAAGTTCTAGTCGTGGTACTCAGTATTTTTCACCACACCGCAATTCAAATGCATAGATTGGTCTTTAGTCTTTCTTATTGAATGTCCAATTTCTCGGTGCATATGAAAAAAGCTCAGTGCTATGGAGCCAAGGTCTTCTCATAGCAACCTTCTAGGAGGTGCTGGAAAACACCCTGGCTGAGGTCAGGTACGCCTTAGTCCTCAAAGTACCCTCCTTGCATTGAAATGCTCTTAAAGAAGTGTCGTGCAGGCGAGTGACCCAGGACAACGTGTCTTTGGATCTCTTCCCTGTTGTTCCATGAACATTGGTTCTGGATTCAAGAAAGACAAACTCCGTGACAATTTCAATCTTTTCGCCACAAGGTATCACAAATTAAACTGCATCCCCCCAAAACATGTACGACCTCTGCCAGGCCACGATCCGGAGGTGCCTGGCAGTTTTATAATGATGTAGCTGGCAGTTAAATAAAAGATGTGTGGAGGTTCTCAGATGTGTTTAAAACACTAAAATAATAGCAGAAATTCAGAGAGCTCTTGCCTAAGAAGTAGTCTTCATATATATTGATGTTTGAATTCAGAGCTCTAGATTTAGGGATGTTAAGAGTTTGAGGCCTGGATCCATGTTGAGTCTCCACATTGATTCAGTTTTCACCAAATTCTCTGACCATGGGAAAATGCTTTGGCCTCAGGTAGTGTGTTTGCTGCGACAATAGGGACCAGCCCAGGAAAACTGAATCTCCCCGTCAGAACCTTCCCTTCAAGGAAAATGGGAATTAGGATGTCTTACAATTGAATTATACTTTGGCTGCCTTGGTCAGAGTCAGTTGTGTAAGCTTTTTAAAATCTGTACTAATGCACATAGCACAGTCATTCTTGTCTTTCAACTCCATATTCTTGTCTGCCACTGTGATACATAAGTTTCCCAATGATCATGACTTTGTGATAGTTTCTCTTGCTTGTTCTGCCCTGCTTAGGTCGTTGCATGACTGAATCCCTTGAACAGCATCATGATCTTATGCTGACGGTCTCCCTCATCTGCTTGAATCAACTGACCTTTTGGGTACATATGGCTTATAGAGACAAAGGGTGAATTATCCTTTAATATGTTAAATATATATTTCACTTAAATGGTATTTCATAGCTTATATATAATTCAATATATGGTCATATTATTTATATTAATTTATTTTTATAAAAACGTGGTTATAAAGGTTAATACCAATTTGGGGGACAAAGAAACAATGTACAGATTTCAGACTAGGTCCAAATCGGCCATGCAAATTCATTTGGAATCCAGAATTAAATTTGTGGATTCCAATAGGACCAGAATATCATCTTTGCTATGTTTCATGAACGATAATAAACTGACATATATTAGATTTCTAGAATAATTGATTCATATATTTTGAAGAACATTCATTTTTAGAGTTGAGGAAAAATAAAGTCATGGTGTTTTTTTTGTACATTTAATATGTGAAACTATACAATTCTAGAAATTCTAGTGGCTTAGACAAGTTTACATTTGAAAAAAAAAAGAGCCTGAGCTAAAACTCACAAATCCTGATTCTGAGTACAATTATTTTCAACAGATTACATTCCAGCACAACAACAACCAGCACAGCACAACAGATTATTTAAAATGCATAACCTAATTTGTAGTATTGCAGTTGAATATACTAAGCCACTCAATGGCTATAACAGAGTATTTTTTAAGCATAAAGACATAAATGAAGCAGCAGTTGTATTATTTGGTTGATGTACAAGGATGCTCATGAAGATCTATTAAACTACATCGTGCAATACATCATGGTCCTATTTGAAAAAAATAATAGAAAAGTGGGTCAAATTCTCATCTACTTCTAAAGGGGCTATGAAAAAATAATTGCTTTTTACAATTTAGCATTATACATGAAGCAACTGCAAAATGTGCTCTCCATTTGTTGCCAGAGAATTTTTTTGTTCAGGTCACTCAAAGTTAGAAAGACAGAAATGTATGAATCAAGTGGCCTTTAATTTTTCTAGCCTTCAGAGTTAATTGAAGAAGACTACTTTGTTAATCTCCATCTAAGGGATGTTGTGAAATTGCCTATTATGCTATCTTTCTATTTTAATCACTTTCAGAGAGACAGCCTCAAGTGACTGGCACAAAGATTGAGGAAACACAATATTGTTAATGGATAGAGTGTCTCAATAAATATGGCAAAATGGAAATGCCATTCATTCTGAACCACAGGGCGATGGCTCTGACTAATCATGTGTAGTTTAAAGTTTTTCAAAAGAGAGAATTTAAGAAAAGTAAACCTGGGGATAACATTTCTAAATAATTATTTAAGGGACAGTCACAAACATGATTCCTACTTACAGCAAAATACACTTTCAAGCTGTCTTGTGCTTATCAGAGTCCATGTAACTTATTGTCAATGAGAATATCAGTCACCTTCTCAGACCTTCACCATCACCTCTCCCTCTTCCTTTGTGTCAGGCAGAGTTCTCTTAGAGAAATAAAATTCAGGGCACTAGTAATTCTTTTTATATATTTATATATTGAGAAAGATGTATAAGATAAGAAAGAAAAAGTTAACTATAAAGCAATACAGATTGCTCGGTGCAACTCACTTGTGTGAGGCAACTAGAAAACTGGCAGTCCTTCAAATCTTGAGGGCCGCTGAGTAGTCCTCTGTAGAGCAATCCAGGCTATCTGGTTACAGGCAGCAAACGGCAGAGCAGGTTGCCAACAGTCAGCCAGATGACAGAGTCCAACTGTGCCCAGCTCAAAGATGTATATCCCAGGAGCATGGCGAAGTAGGGCTTGAAGGAACCTCAACTCACAGCAACACAGTCCACGAGTAGGTGTCCCACAGGTAGTGTTGCTTGGAGGTCAAGGCACAGGACGAACAAGGAAGCTCTCTGGTCCGAAGATCTGGAAGCAAGAGAGAGGGCGGGACTTGTCCAGCCCTTCCTATCTCTGCCCTTCAATTCATCCCGCGTGTTCATTGGCTGTGCCGTCACTACAGACCCACCAATCTTCTGTGGCCATGTTGGCATAACAAACCTACCCATCACATCCTTCATCTCAGTTTTTCAGATATCAACTATTGCATACTTCAATTTTTCCAGTGGAAAGATTCTCTATAACAAAAGCAACATATGAGTATGTGATTTGTCTACCACGTGACAACAGAAGACAACAGATATCTGATGTGAAGAAAAATCTGTATATAAACTTAGGTATTTAAAAATGTAATAGAACAGATATTTTCAGGCTAGCTATTTTTTCTTCCATACTTTAATATAATCATGTTATAATAGTGATAATCAAATTTTGGAAAAGTCATTGTGTAGAAAATATATGTTCTTCTACTTTCCACAAAGCAAAGGAAACTGGTGACATGCAAAAGCAAAATTATAGAACTGGCATCACAATGCTATGAGGATTCTGTGACATATGGTCCTTGTCATACTTTTTTCTTTTCTTCCTTTAGTTTGGAAACAAATTAAGCAACAGAATGAAACAGTGCCATTGAATGATAATAGCAAGAGCTCATTGGTCCTTTCTTGTTCACCTAAAATACCCCATACCTTTAGCAGGGATTGGAGAATGACTCCACACTTTTCCTTGCTTTTACTATGTTTGAAATTCGGTGGTAGGCATTATTATCCCTACTGAGTAGGTGACCAGACTGAAAAACAAGCAAAACAAACAACCCCTAGGCCTCTGAAACTCACTGCAATCGGACATAGTTGGGTCCATGGCGATCTTCTCATCTGTAGAAAACAATTTTCTGAATCTCTAATTCCTTTAGGTGATATCTGAGAAAATATTTACTGTTTGTGGCCTATTTAAGCACTTGACAGTGAATGCTTATATACATATGTCCTGCTGTATTGTCACTTGCATCATTTCATATGCCTATATATATATATAGAAAAATAAGCATTTTGATCATGAAAGCATTTTCTACACATTCCGTTTTCATTGAAATCCAAGTCATAGAGTAAGAGAGAAGTGTAGAGGTAGATCTTCATGGAATCAGACTGCCTCATCCTTGTCCTGCAGCGAAGCCAGGGGGTTTGAAGACAGCATTTAGCCACTCCGTGCTAGTCACGCAGCATCACCAAGGTCCTCTGGTTGAAGAACAGACAAGTTCAAAGAAGAGGGGAAAAGAAAACCAAATAGAACCTAGTAGCTTGGTTGTATCATGTCCTAGCTATGTACTACAGACATTTTGTGTCTTTTGAAATTTCTTAAGAATAGAGCAGCTAGACAGACAGAAAAAACATTTTTTCCCAGGATACAGCTAACAAGTGGTATATCAAGAATCAGGATTTTGTCAAGTGCCAAACCCTGTGCTTTTTACCCTATGTAACCCCTCTCTGGGCCTACATGCTTGAAATCAGTGAAAAGTTTATTGCAGATTATCTAGTTGGAATTTGAGTAATAACTGTCTAACTTGTCTCCTATCTTTAGAATTTCAAAACACACTCTAATAATATTGGGAGACTATAATCAGAATTACTTGATGGTAGTGAGTCAAATTTGAGTACAATTTGCTTTGGGTAGAGAGATATTCCATGAGCCTTGGGAAAGAAAATATTGACAACAGCATGATTTGTTCTTTTTTAATGTATTTGATATGAAGATGTGAGCTAGTATAAACATACATACCCAACCCAAATTAGTAACTGTTGATTTGATTCGGACCTCACAGAGGCTCAAGAAGATGGAGTAGAACTGCCCCCAGAGGGGTTCTGGAACGCACTGTCAAATCATTCCTTTACAGTAAAGTTGCTATGTTAAAACCACAAATCTTTTGGCTAGCAGTGGTTTTAAACCCATGAGCCCCGATGGTTTCGTGGCAAAACTATGATCTATAATCTATATGGACAGCAGTTCAAAACCACTGGCTGCTCTGTGGGAGAGGGCTGTTTGGTTTGGTTTTGAACTAGACGGTTACAGTCTTGGACACCTGCAGTGGATCACTATGAGTACTGACTGCATGCTCTCTTTGCCCCACTAGGAACTTCACTTGCAGCACTTGCTGATGAAGATCAAGGATTGAAGCCTCCAATATAGATCATAACTCAATGGAAAAAAAGAAAAAAAACCAAATCCTCACAAGGAGGCCAATATATTAAATCATGATAAGCATGATTTGATAAGCTGCCACATGAGCTCAAGCAGGAACAAATGGGAGGATGGTTTAGGACTGGGAAGTGTTTCCTTCTGTTTTACATAGAAGAGTGATGGGTCATAAAGCACTCACTGGAACCAGCACTACCAACACCACTCTTGAAACCATCTTGAACATTTTCCCAAAAAGCACAGAACAGTCACAGGTCTTATTTGGAAGAACTTCAAAGAAAACCGAAAACTGCACTGGTATGAGAAAGGCTAAGGAAGCTGTGCTCAGAGTATCTCCCCACTATGACAATGCTCCTGCTCATTGATCAGAGGTATCAAGAGTTGTTTAGAGGGGGAGGTGTTTCCTTGGGAAGACTTACACTATCCATCCTGAATACCTGATGTTACCCCTTCAGGCATGTTTTTGTTCCTAAACTCACAGAGCATTTCCAGAGACTTTAATTTCAGTGCTTTGAGGATGGCCAAACTTGTTTTGATGTGATGTCAATCAAAGAGCACAGCATTCTTCAAAGAAGGCTTAGAACAATGGAAACCCTGACATCAAAAATAAACAGATCTCTAAACTCACATCTATATAGCCCATTTTAATTCATAGAGATCCCATAGGACCAAGTAGAAGAGTTCCTGTGAGTTTTTGCGATTGTAATTCTACAGGAATAAAAAGCCTCTTCTTTCTCATTCAGAGCAGATGAATCACGTGATTCATTTTGAATCACATGATCATGCCTGTGAGGTTTCCACCTTGACTAAGGAAGGCCCAAGAAGAAAGGATGCTTTTGAATCATTATGCTGGTCAAGAAGGTTGAAAGCACTGTGGACACTGAAAGAGCAAACATTTCTGTCTCAGAATACGTACAGCTAGAAAGCTACTTAGAAGCGGAAATAGCCAGACTAGGTCTCATGTACTTTGAATATGCTCTCAAGAGAAAGAAGTTCCTGAAAAAGGATATTATGCTTAGCAAAGGAGAACCACCTCAGAAAAAAGAAAATCTGCAGCGAGATGAATTGGCAAAATGCTTCAATAATTTGCAGAAACATGAGACCAATTGTGAAGATGGAGCAGGAGGACCAGGCAGTGCTTTGCTCGGTGTTGTTTCTGGTGCCGTTGCAAGTGGGAACTGGACCTGAAGTCAGGCGACAAGAATTACTATATTCACAGGGGGCTTTATTGAAAATACCTGTCTGTAAGCTGTCTTAACACAAATTTCCATCTCTTTCTGGAGAACCTCCTAAGTACTTAGTATGTAGTGCTAAAAAGCAAGGATGTTGTTTTGATGAATAAGACCCCAATCACCTCATATAATTGTGACAGATAAACAAGGAGTAAGGTAGACCAAAGAAGAAATGATGCCCTTGAATCAAGATGTTGGCAAATTCAGTATGACAAAGCATATTGAATTGACCAGGAGCTGCCAGAAGAATGAACAAACTCTTTTGGAAGAAGTGCAGCCAAAATAAAACTGCCCTTTGAAGTGGAGATAGTGAGAATGTGTCTCACGTACTTTGGCCATGTAATCAGCAAACAAGAGGAAGACTGTCAAGGAAATGGATTGACCTAGTGGCTGCAACAATTGACGCAAACAGTTGAGTGTGGCACCTGACTGAAGAGTGCTTTGTTCTCTTGTACAAAGGGTCATTTTGAATTTGAGCAAACAAAGTGGCTCATGAAAAAATGCTATGGTGAGAGTAGTAATTTTTCTTTTTCTTTTAGTTGTTCTACCATCTGTATTACTTCCTGACATTTTAGCAACATTTTAATAACCTCATGAAGCTCCTGCTTAAAAATATAGACTGTCATATTCCATAGTAAGCTCCCCTTAAACTCTTACTGCAGATATTTTCTTCTTCCTTTTAATGCAATTGACCATCAAAGCATTGACCTCAGAAACTGAAAAATCTAACTTCTTTTGGGAGTCATTTTAAACAGAAGAGAATCAGCTAGTCTATGTATGACTTCTTAAGCCATTGTCATTCATGCTTTTTCATTTGTGTTCTCTTCCTGAACTTTCTATGTGAACGCTACTTTTTGTCTCTTACATTCAGGTTTTTCAGGATGATGTGCTTGTTTGCATTTACTTTGATTATATTAATGTCGCTTAAAGAACATTTACATATCATGCAAAGCTGATAAACCTACATGTGGGATTTCAAGCATTATCCTTCCTTTATCATATGTGCCACTGTAGGCTTTTAAAAAAAAAAAACCTTTTTATTGTCATGTGAGTGAAGGCTTATATAGCAAATTAGTTTTCTAAACAATTTGAACACATTTTGTTTCAAATCACTGATTTTGATTCCCACTCTCCCATTTCCTGTTTCCATTCCTCCTTCATTCCCAGCTCATCTGAAACTTGTCCTGTGTAAACGCTGCCATTGTTTGTTTGTTTTTCTTTTTTTTCCCCCATCAAAGTGCAAGAGTGCAAAATGTAATTTGTCTGATAGTAAGAGATTATGGGTCCACCTTGGCAAGGGCAAATTGGGAACTGAAGATCAGACTAGCAGGCCAATTGTGATGTAATTAATTACTATTATGTAATTTAAGGTGTAGTCTGATGATCATTCAGCGACACATCCCAGCGAAGGAGAGAGACAGAGAACAAATTGATCTGTCCAAAATAGTTAACAAGAAATACTATTGAGCCTTATTCTGTGTGCAAGTGAGACCCATGTAGACTTGTCTTAAAGGGAAATTGTTCCTTTTTCCAGGAAATAGTATTTAAAATTGTTTTCACAGGTTATGAAAGTTAATAAAGTAATGTTTATATGCAATAGGATTGTAGGGATTTCTCTTTTAATTTATGAAATATTATAAAGAAAACAACAAACTAAGGGATATTTACTAATACTTCCTATTTATTAAACATATACAGTATTAACAAAACCAGCTAAAATAAACCAAAAAAAATCTCATCATTTGCTGTTATTCCTCTCAGTTTCTATAATTTTGCCTCACTGAAGCATATGCATTTGAAGGGAATGAGCATTTTCTTTCAAAAATTATTTTTATTATGCACCTAATATATGTTAACTTCTGAGTCAGATGAATTTGTGAGAAAAAACTCTGGTTTTTACACAGATAAAACTTAATATTTTTGAATAGATGTAACTGTATAATCTGATGGTTAAAATTTATTAAATGTGATGTTAAGCATAATAAAGTAGAAGATATATATAAGGACAAGCTCTTTTCCTATGCTATTCTCTTTTCCCATACCTACAATCTTAAAATCTGAGTCTTCATTTCTGAAATAAGTCCCTAAATGTAAAATATTGTTTCTTAACAGTATTTGCTTTTTCTATTTGTACACATTTCTTATATTCCTCAATATTTTAAATCAATATAAAGATCCCAAAGATAACTTTTAGCCAATTCTTCTATGCAATAAAATAAATGAAAAATTTTAATTCGACATCTAGAGTTACATTTGAATAGAGTGTAAAGGAGACTAAGTTCGCTTTTATATGTTTTTAAATGCACCATCATTTAGTCAATTTTGACTCAGAGCCAACCTATATAGAGACTCACATTTGTACACTTTAGGAGAACAGACAGCTTTATCCTTCACCCTCAGAGAGACTGGTGGTTTTGTACCTTTGTCCTTGAAGTCTACCAGCCCATACTTACCTGACAGTACCAACGGGGATACATGTAAAGGAGGAGGGAAGTGATGAAATAGCTAGATAATGGTTCCAGAGTAAGCTTTATGAAGTTATAGACCAACATAAGACATGTAGATGAATTCGCATTAAAGACATTTCCCCCAAGGTAACCCCACATGTTCAGCATAGTTTACTAGGCCATAATAATTATGGGAACAAATGACCAGGTCATTCTCTGAACCTTTATTTAGAAGGACTGCTAGATGGATTTGAACAATTCAGGGACCTAAAGCATAAGAAACTATGAAAAATGTCTAAAGCTATTTTTTCTAGATGCTCTTGAGTCAATTCTGACTCATAACGACCATATGTAGCATTGCTTGGACTTGCATCATCTGCTCAACCATTGCTCAGTTTGATCTCATTGCTGTGGTCACTGACTCATCCCATCTGTTTTTTTCTTGACATTCTACCAGAGATAGAGTCCTGCTTGGTAAATGTGTAAATCTGTTCGTCCGGGTAAACTAGAGAAACAATCCATAGGCATGCATATGTGTGTGTGTGCATATATGGTTTATATACAAAAGGAACATTGAGGAAGCATCCCAACCCAGTCCAGTTCAAAATCATAAGTTTGATATTAGCCCATATGCCTGATATCAGTCTATAAAGTCTCCTTCCAACTCACGAAGTCACGTACCAGTGGATGCAGAGGCCTGGTGCCAGCAGGGGTCTCCCCATGGCTCCCCGTTTCCAGGGCTCAGGGTCCATCAACAGCACCCAGTAGTGGTAGAAGCAACTCAGCACTGGCAGGGATCTCCACGTGGTATTTCCAGCTTCAGAGGTCTGGTTCCATCAGGAAAGGACTGTGTGGCTTCTCCCCCTGCTCCTCCGATGCTGCCATCTTGTCTTGTCCATAGTTCCTTGTCTCTGAGACTAACTCCCAACAACTGGGGAGATAGCATCTCATCTTCATGAGGGAAATATTGCAAGATTTCCCAGAAGTCTCGAGAAAGCCATACCCACACGGAGGCCTCATTGGCTACTCAATGGCTATCTCCAGATTAACAGGCTAGACTCCACCCCTACATCTCAATCATGAAATTAACATAAGCACATGACTGCCACAGTACATATATTAAATATCTGGGAGATCATGTACACCATCCCTCATTTTAAGGAGGATTTGGGTCATGCTTCTTCCAATTCAGATATGTTCATTTTTCTGACAGCTAATGATATATTCAATATTAAATGCCAGCATCATATTTCAAAGAAATCAATGATGGACTTTTAACATATGAAGTCAGGGAGAGAGACTGAGAGACTTCTTTGCAAGAAGCTAATTTGCACAGTGGTGTCTCTGAACACAACTGGGGAAGTTAGGCTTGCTAACCTTTAGAAATGGAGTTGAGTGCCTTGAGGATGAGGCTTACTACAACGGGATGTCTCACAACACTTAATTCCAGGAGGTGGGTTTTCTGACCCACAGAGCTTGAGCGGAATGCCTTCAGGTTGAGAAATCACATCATTGCGGAAGAGGTTGAGTTCGGTCGAGTTCAAGTTCAGGTGTCATGCTTCCTCTGACTCTTTCATGCTGTAAGCTTCTTCTGACTCTTGGGGCTATAGGACCTGATGAAAAAGAAGCAGAAAGAAAAAACCAAAAGACCAAAGGCTGGTGGCTGCAGACGGGCATGAATCCAAGATTCAACTAATGAATCCAAAGTCCGTGGTGGCGACTAAGAGCTCCTGGAGTTGGCAGGCAAAAAACAGGAGTTGTCAAACCACTTGCAGAATCCACATGCAGCACCTGAAGTGAACTAGCTTCTACACTGTGTCACTACGTACTGAGAACAATGTATTCCAATGGAACCGCCCTCAACTGCATCAAGACTGTTAATAGAGTGAACAGGTAGCATCGTATTGATCCTATCATTGTTAGCCACACTATATTAGATCTGATCATGGGAGAATCCTCAAGTTGACATAAAACTCTCACAGTTGATATTCCTTATTCTTTTACCACTTTTTGCATGCATGGGATACACATGAACATATAGTGCTTTGGGCCAGATGCATCTTAGACTTCAAAGTGACTTTTTTTTTTTTGGCATCACTGCCCTGGTGGTGGGAGTGGAAGGCCTAGCCTTTTGCTCCTATGGAGCCGCTGCTGGAATTGAACCTCCATCCCAGTGGGCCACAATCCCATGCACAACCACTATGTCCCCAGGGCTCAGCGCCAGAGTGACTTTTTAGAAACCATTTTAACATTTTTTTTGTGTGGCAGACCTGCTCAATTAAATAGATCATTTGATTACTTGACTTTTGTGTCCATGCACATTGATTGAACCCAGTAAAATAAAATCTTTGAATATTTCAATATGTTTCCTTTTAATGTAATGTTGATTATTGGTTCAATTTTGAGGAGCTTTGTTTTCTTATCCTGAGATTTAATCCATATTGAAGACAATATTCTTTGATTTTCACCAGTAATTGTTAATACACTTTTTGAAAATTGTAATCAACAATAAATTTTTCATTTTCATATTCTACTCAAGACCATGTAATTCTTCCTTCCTCCTTTCTTGTCATCCCTCTCCCTTCCTCCTTCACACCACTCTTATTTTCACCTCCTCCTTCCCTAGCCCCTTCTTTTTGTGTGTGTGACATCACTGCCCTGAGGGAAGTAGGAAGCCTAGCCTTGTTCCTGGAAAGCTGCTGCTGGATTTGAACTGTCAACCTTATGGGCCACAGTCCCACACACAACCACTGCATTACCAAGGCTCAGCCGCGCCTTCTTTTTCTTTCTTCCTTTCTTCTCTTTTTTACTCCTTTTCTCTTCCCTCTTCCTTTCCCTCTTGCTCTCCCCTTCTACCTTTTTTCCTTTTTTCTGTTTTTGTTTTCTATAAATAATAATTCAGTTAAGATGTAAGTCAAGCAGCATATAAACACAAGGAAAGGAAAATGGATAAACTACATCTTTTTCTCATTAATGCCTTTCTTCATTGGCCTTTTTTTTGCATTTTAATAGGTTGGCAGTAATATTTACCTTATTGTTCATATTCATACCTTCTGAAACATTGTATTTAATCCTTAGTATTAACCAGGAATTATTTTGTGTTCTCTAATAATAAAGGGAAAATAACTTTAAGACAACTTTACTAAAAGTTAATGATTTAGCATGCTTTCATATATCCACATGTGGTACTCCATATTTTTAAATGAAAAATGTGTTTCATAGATAGATGCTATTTTATTGTTTCTGTGTTACAACTTTTTTTTCAATAATGCTTTACAAATTTCAGCATGCTAAACAAAATAGCTATTTGAACTATTTCTTACAGATTTCAGAACTGTTATTCAGCTTTTATATTTTAGCTTTCATTTAAATGTAAATTTAATAGCTGACACAAATGTGAACTCTTATATTTAAATAACTTATTTAGATGATTTGCCAGGTATAAGGCTTAGACTCAAGGGTCATCTCAGGCCCATCATGACCCCATGCACAACGGAATAAACACTTGAGTTCATGAAGAAGGGGGGAAGGGGGAAGGAGGGAGAAATATGAGGAGCTAATACCAAGGGTTTAAGTAGAAAGAAAATGTTTAGAGAGTGATGATGGCAACAGGTGTACAATTGTGCTTTGCATACAATAGATATATGTATTGATTGTGATATGGGTTGCATGAACTGCCAATAAAATGATTTAAAAACAAAAACAAAACAAAACAAACCCACTACCTGTCCCATGCCTACTGTGTTCGAACCCATTTCTGCAGCCACAGTGACAATCCATCTTACTGAGAGTTTTTCACTCACTTTTACACGGACACTGCACTTTACCAAGCAAGATGTCTTTCTCTAGGAACTGATGTCTTCTGACAACATGTTCAAAGTAACATGATGAAGTATTGCTATACTTGCCTCTAAGGAACACTCTGGCTGTACTTCTTCCAGGACAGATGTATTTATCCTTTTTGTCATCTATGATGGTACCAAAAAACAACAGAATTGCCATATATCCCATGTGAATGATTTATAATGTCTCCAGTAAAATAATAATGATTTCTCTAACGTGATCCTGAGGCATGAATAAACCATACTTACATGAATGGATTTTGTGGTTGCATCTAGCTGTAGCCCAAATGTAAGAACAATTAATTCTTATGATATGTCTCTACTTGATTCTTGCCTTCATAAAGAGATGACTGGAGATATTGGTGCTACAGCTGTGCCTGGTAATGAAATTACATTGTCCCAGCTATCAGAATGAAAAACATCTGAGTTCTTAAAGGCTTGTGTTAAAACAAGAAACCATCTAGGTGAGGTGTCAGCTTAATCCACACAGAAAAAACACACCAACCTGTGTGATCCAAATATTGTAACAATAGACTTCAAAATCTGGAGGAGGAAATAGTACTAGACTTTAAATTTTTAACATCAGAATTGCAGAAGGGTGTGGATGAGAGTGAAAAACCAAAATTCATTTCCAGGACCCCTGTGGGGAGCTTCAAAAGAATCTTTTCTGGCCATAAACTAGGAATGTGAATCATCTTGCTATCAGACATAGTTGCATTGCAAAGTGGATTATTACAGATGCAGTTAGGCTGAATATAATACCTTATCATTGAATCTCCCTTTTTATATTTTCAATTTTCCCCAGCTTTTAATATGTTCTGCTTTTGAAATTGAGTCTTTTCTGGTTTACTTTGTCATTCTGAGACTTTGGGGTTTGTTCATTTTCATTTTGTATGATTTTTCTCTATAGAAACCCAAGATAGATAAATCTATAGAGTCAGTAATTGGATTTATAGTCCCAAAGGGACCTGACAAGAGAAGTTGGTAGGAAATGAGTTGGTAGGAAGCAAGAACAATGAGCAAGAGAGAGAAGAATATATTCTAAAATCAATAATGGCAATGATTGAATAACTCTTTTAAATATGATTCTCTCAGCACATGAAATCAAGCATCAATAAAATTCTCAGGAACAATAATGGGGGTAGCGATACTATAGGGGTAGGGGGAAGTAGGGGTGAAAAGAGGGAACCAATTGCAATGATCAACATGTACCCACTGTGTTAGTCTGGGTAGACTAGAGAAACAAATCCATAAGCACACATATGTATATAAGGGAGAGGGTTATATAAAAGAGCAATTGAACACTGAGAAAAATATCCCAGTCTAGCCCAGATCAAGTCCGTAAATCCGATATTAGCCCATATGTCCAACAGCAATCTATAAAGTCTTCAGTCTCATGAAACACATTCAATGATGCTGAATGCAGGAAGATCACAGGTCAGTAGGTAGAAAGTCCTTGGATCCTGTGGTGGTGTAAGCATCACAGTGCTGTCAGCGATCTCCACATGGCTGCTCAAACACCCAGGGCTACATCAGGGTAGGTCCATGTGCCTTCCTCTCAGGGATGTCTTGCAGAAAGTCAGCCTTGTAAGTCGAACACCTTCAAGGGAGTGAGTGAGATAGTGTTTCCCACCTCTAAGAAGGAATTACCACATTTCCCTGAATTCTCAGAGGAGAAAGCCATGCCCCAAACAGAGGTCTCATTGGCTAGCTTCAGATTGACAGGCTAGATTCCACCTCTACACCCTTAACCCTCAAATCATACCAGATTAAGTAACTGCCATCCACACCACCCATCAAGGGTGATCAACAACAGAAACATGGATGAAGGCATGCAGCGGATGGTGTAAGATATGAAAATAATAATAACTTATGATTTAGCAAGGGTTCATGAGGGTTGCAGGATGTGTGAGGGAGGAAAATATGAGAAGTTGATACCAAGTGATCAAGTGGAAAGAATATGTTTCGAAAAGGATGATGGCAACATATGTATAAATGTGCTCAACACAGTGGATGTATGGATTGTTATAAGCACTGTAAGAGTTCCCAATAAGATGACTTTAAATTTTTAAAATATATTACTCAACTACTGAATTATATAATATATGAATTCTATGTCAATAAAACACTTTAAAAATTAACTTTACCAGAAAAGGGCAGATTAATTATTTGTTAGACTGGTGTTGATATCACAAAGCTTTGGACTGCTGACTGCAAGTTTGAAGGTTCAAACCCACTAGCAGCTTTATGGGAGAAAGATGAGACTGTCTGCTCCCATAAAAATGTATAGCAAATGCATAGCTGCAGAAACTCTATGTAGGCTTTATATTAGTCAAGATTGACTGAATGACAGTGGGAAGAAGCAATCTAATGACTGCTATTTTTCATCACTAAAGACTGAAATATGTTTTTGCAAAATAAAGATAATTAATAGAGCTTGATAATTTTTAGGTTCCTTTATAATATTTAACATGAGGTTGTGAGACACCCTCTGCATTTTTGTGACCTAGACATATTTCATCGCCATTTTATCATCCATTTTTGTAACTATTCCATAGCCCTTGAGTGTGCAGTTAAATGCTTCAGTTCTAGCCCAAAGTTTAGCAATTCAAATCCATCCTGCAGAGCCTATCAATAATAGGCACAGTAGCCTGGCAAGATGTTTCTGAAAGGTCTACTGGTTAGGATAGTATATTTCTTAAATGAATGCAAGGTAAGCCCATATAATACTGCATGTTAAGAGAAACTGAGGATAACGGCTAGCAACAAATGACGACGCCACCATTTCACTTTTGCTTTGTAGTGTTCCCAATGTCCTCTAGGACTTGCTGAGCTCAGTGTGTGATACAGCAAGTGAGAAGCCAGTATTCATTCATATGCTATATCATATCAGAATAAAGCCAATTTTCTTTCTTTCATATCTAAAGAGTTGCCATAAATGAAAGTTGTTCTTTCATGTGTGCTCCAAATAGAATTACTTGGGTGCGCCCTATGGTACAGGCCATAGAGAAATGCAGTGTAACAAATGTATAGTGTGAACCACAAATGCAAGCTACATCAGCAATCTAAAATTCTCTAACAATCCCATTAGAAAAGCAAAGCAAAAGAGAAGAAATAATTTTAATAAAATGCTGATCTGACTCAGTATCTCCAAGAAATGGCATTTTCAACTTAATTAATATGAAAATTATTAATGATATATTTTGCATTTGGTGGTGCTAGGTCTTTAAGAATCAGTTGTACTTTATATTCACATCACATCTCATTTAGGACAAAGTCACGTTCAGTCATTCAAGAGCCACTCTCAATGGTGTTATTTGATTATTTCCTAAACACTCATCTCACTTCTTAATTTTCCTCTACACTACAGAAAAGTTATTTTTAAAATCCTCAGCATTTTCTAATGGAACTTGTTTCTTCAATACTGGTCTTATGATGCCAATTTGCTTTAGCCATAACTGAACACACAAATCTTGCTTCACGCTGCTTTTATGGTGACTAAGTTTTTTTTTCCCATTTCTCCTCTAGAATGTGTTCTTTCCTTCTTATACTTAGCTTCTCATCTTATCACTTTATCTTTTGACCTCTGTCTTTTCAATCTTGGAAGATTTTTCAAGTTTGACCTTCAGATTCTACATTTGGTTTTTCTCAATAAGAATTTTGTCCTTTGTTGATTCCATTGAAGATTTAATTCTGTCATTGCATTTGTTCATATGTTTCTAATCTTTCGTGACATAAAATCCCTGACTGTCAATTCTGAAGGCACTATTTTGATCCTCTTTATCTGCTAACTCATTCTAGAATTTCCATTTCATTTTTCTGTTTTAATAATTTTATCCTACTTTATAGATGCTAAGCCAGTATTTATTTGAATAAATAGAAAATAGCATTTCAGCATGCTTTCTAGTTTCATTAGTAGATTATTTCTTTTTTGGTGGGGGGGAGGCGGACATCACTGCTCTCCGGTGGTGGGAGTAGGAGGCCCAGCCCCCTGCTGGAATTGAACCTCCGTTCCAGTGGGCCGCAGTCCCGTGCACAACCACTACGCCACCGGGGCTGAGCCCTAGATTATTTCTAGAGCTATGGCCTTCTTTGTTTTCTTCTTTTCTTCTTTTTCCCCATGGAGTTTTCTTATAGTTACTTTCCTTTTTATTTGTTCATTCACAGTTTGATCAGCAGTAATCATTTATGGCTTTCTCATATTTTGGGATTTTATTCTATTGCAACCTTTTGGTATTTACAAGCCTTAAGCCAAACAAAGGCACAAAGTCAAAAGCTATTTTTTCATTCCCAAAATGAAATTTTTGAGACAGTAACATATCAATTTCTAGAGTGTGTACTTTTACAATGCCATCAGCAGTCTATAAGGGTTCAGAAATTCCAGCTTTTGCTGTTTCCTGCTTTTTGAATTTGGATGTCATTTTCCATGTAAGTGTATATCTCATCATTCCTTTGACTTAGATCTCCTGGATCTAAGAATCCAGGCTAAGAATCTTGATCATTTTCAGTTCTGTAACACCTTAAAGCAGTATGAGTTATAGCCTGAACAAATATATACACGCCTGTACTCATTACCACATTGTTTGCACTAATAAGAATATGTAAGCAACTGAATTTCTCATCAGAATAATGAGTAAAGAAACTTTAGTACATATACACAATCTAATTCTGTACACCATTGACAAAACCATGAAGTACCCCAATGAATGAATGGAATTGGAGAATATTTTGCTGAGTGATATTAGCCAATCACAAAAGGGCATCTATTAAATGAGACCACTTTTTTCAGCAAAGAAACCAAAGGATGGTGGCTATGGTGATTTGCTGGGGAGTTAATACATAGGTTTAAGTGTTGAATAAAAAACCAATGATCTAAAATGTCAAGCACTAATCTCATTAGCAATAAAATATAAGAAAGAATTACACTTCTCAGAATATTTTACAACCAATGACTTTCTATTCCTGGGTAAAGACAAGTTATTTCAGTAATACACTTGTCTTAGTATCATTAAGGTGCCTTCAGAGAAAGGGTCCAATGCAAAGAGCGATTTGAAGAGATCTGTTTAGCCATTTGCATTCAATGCAGAAAGGTTAGCACAGATGCTATGACAACTTTGGAGGGACAAAATTTAAACGAGCAACCTTAAAAGATTTTGTTGAAGAACACAAGATCATCACTTGGGATTATTATTAAAAAAAGGTTTTAATAAAATTAAAAATTCAAAAAGGCACAAGAAAATCAGAAAACTTGGGTCAAAGAACTTTTTTCCCCTCCATGGGAATTCCTCCCTCCATTTAGACCCCCAGTATCAGCTCCCTATATTTCCCTGACCTTTCACTCTCCCCCATGAACCCTTAATAATTTACAAATTGGGGTAACTTTTTCATATCATACACTGTTCAATGTGCCCCTTCACTAACAACCTTGTTGCCCCTGCCCCAGAGACTAGGTTATATGTAGATCCCTGAAATTGGTTCCCCCTTTCTATTTCACCATTCTTCCACCCTCCCAATATTTTTATGACACAGTGCTACGGTAAAGATGTATATCATCAATGTTCTCCATAATGTGCTGACATAGCAAAACAATGTGTTAATAATTAAGACTGCTGAAATCTTTCTTTTAAGTTGTATTCTAAAATACAAATGAAAATTGGTGCCTAAAGATAAAAGAAATGCCTTTTGAAAACATAACTTTAGTGTCTTTAAAATATGCTTTAAAGCACCTATGGTCATGACTTTAAAAACATACATAGGGCTGAGCCCTGGTAACGTAGTGGTTGTGCGCGGGACTGCGACCCACTGGGACGGAGGTTCAATTCCAGCAGTGGAGCTGGGTGTCCTACTCCCACCACCGGAGAGCAGTGATGCCCCCCCCCCCAAAACAAAACAAAACAAAACAAACAAAAAAAACATACATAGTCCTAAATTTATAATAATTACCATGTTTTTTCAGCATTATATTTGTGAAGATTCCAGGAAATTAAATCCATTTTTGAGCCTATTATTTTCATGACAAAAATAGCTGTTTATAATTATCATTGCCAAGCACATCTATTTTCTTAGAGAAACTATGTTTTTCTTTTTAAGCTCAAGTATGCAATGAAATTTTATATTGCTATAATATTCAAAGTTTCCATCCTAGAACGTGATTTAAAGAAGAAAGAGGGAGACAAGGTTGAAAACAATATAATCTTCTACTACTGAACTCAAATTCCCCACACAAAGCTTTCTCTGGTATAAAACTAATTCCCATAAATATATTTGATATTTTAAATTGACATTCCTTTAATATTTTCTGATTAATACTGCTTACATTTAAGCAACTACATAGGTAGACATGATTTTTTAAAAATCTGATTTTATACTCATACTGTGGCAAAGAAGGTGCTTGATTCTAGATTTTCTTTTCTATTCTTCTTGAAATACTATATAAAATGCATCACTAATTTGAAGGGAACATAACAAGGCCACTATGAACAAGTCTTGCTGCCATCAAGGTATTTGGACCAATAGGGACCATGGAGGACAGGGCACATTTCAGAGACTCTAATGCTTTACCAGAGCAGAAAGGCCCATCTTTTCTTCACACAGTGGCCAGAGATGTCCAACTGTTCCCAGAGTAGTTTTCAGCCCAACAGGTAACTACTAAGGAAGGCACCAGTGTATGGTTTAATCAGAGAAGGCACCCATCAGGGTTGTATTCCCTCACCATACAGATTCAATCTGTATGCTGAGCAAGTCGTCAGAGAAGCTGGATAATAGGAAGAAGAATGCAGCATTGGAAATGGAGGAAGACTTATTAACAACTTTTGATAAGCAGACGACTGCAGATGGTACCACTTTGCTTGCTGAAAGCGAGGAGGACTTTAAGCACTTTCTGATGAAGATCAAAGGTTGTGGGTCAAACCTTCTGTGTGGATTAGAACTCACTGTAGAGAAAATCAGAAGCCTCTCACCTGAACCAGTAGACAACATCCTAATACATGGAGCAAAAATTAAAGTTGCCAAAGATTTCATCTTACTTGTATTTGCTACCAATGCTCAGGGAGACAGGTCAAAAGGTCAAATGGCTCACTGCTTTCAATAAATAGTCTGCTGCATAAAACCTTACAGTGTTGATAAACAAGGATGTTACTTTGAGGCCTCAGATGTGCCTTTTCAAAGCCATGGTATTTTCAGTGACCTCATATGCATGTGAACGTTGGGCATTGAAAAAAGAAGGCTGAAGAAGAATCAATTCATTTAGACTACGATGTTGGTGAAGAATATTGAGTACTATGGTCTGTCAAAAGAACAAACAAGCCTGTCTTGGAAAAAGTACAGCTAGAATGCTCCTTGGGTTAAAGGATGGTTAGACTTTGATACAAATACTTTGGACATGGTGTCAGGAGAGACTAATCTGTGGGGAAGGACATCATGCCTAGTAAAGTAGGTGGCAGCAATAAAAGGAAGACCTTTGTGATGGTCATGTGCTTATGCTAATTTCATGATGGAGATGTAGGAGTGGGGTCTAGCCTGTTTCTCTGGAGGCAACCATTGAGTAGCCAATGAGGCCTCTGTGTGAGCATGGCTTTCTCCTGAGACTTCTGGGAAATAGCGCGATATTTCCCCGGTGGAGATGAGAAGCTATCTCCCCAGTTGGGAGCTAGTCTGAGAGATAACAAACTATGGACAAGCAAAGATGGCAGCACCCCAGGAGCTGGAGGAGCTCCAACTTTACCCTGATGGAATCAGACCTCTGAAGTTGGAGAAGCCACGTGGAGACACCCCCAAGTGATGAGTTGCTTCTACCACCATTGGTTGCTGTTGATGGACCCTGAATCCTGGAGACAAGGAGCCATGGGGAGACCCCTGTCAGCAATGGGATTCTGCACCCACTGACCTGTGACTTCGTGAGTCAGAAGGAGACTTTATAGACTGATGTCAGACATATGGGCTGATATTGGACTTACGACTTTTGGCTAGACTGGGCTGCGATGCTTTCTCAATGTTGCATTACTCTTGGATATAAACCTTTCCCTTATATCCATATGCATGCCTATGAGTTTGTTTCTCTAGTCCACCCAGACTGACACAACCTTCAAATATTGGCTGCATTGATGTGCTCAAAACATAAGAAAATGTAAGAAAAAATGGGAGGGTGGCCCAGGACCTTGCAGTGTTCTCCTATTGTATTTCGGGGAAACTGACTAGATGGACCTAACCCATGAAGAAACCATCAACTCAGTTCTGATTCACAGTAATCCCAGAGGACAGACGAGACCTGCTCCCTGGAGTTTTTGAGACTGTAAACCTCGAAACAGACTCGCTCACTCTTTTCCTGTGGTTATAAGTGATAAGTAAGGTTATTTCTAGAGGTAATGAAGTCTATAATCTGCATATTTTCCTCTTTTGTGGTTCTTTAAATATACCCATGGATTCTGCTGAAGAAACCAATGACAAAGAGAAGGTTTGAGAAGGAAAGTTGTTTGGTATCATTTAGTTGGTTCTGATTCGTAGTCAACCCATATACAACAGAACGAAGCATTGCCGCCAACCTGCTCCATCCTCATAATGGTTCTGATGCTTGCTCCCATGGCTACAAGCATTGTGGCAATCCATCCAGGGGAGGGTCTTCCTCTTTTACACGCTCCCTCTACTTTGCCAAGCAGGCTGTCCTTTTCCAGGCACTGATGTCTTCTGACAACAAGGGTAGTGGGACTTGTTTCAAGGCAGATATGTTTGTTCTTGCGGCAGCCCACTGTACTTTCAATCTTCCTTAACAGGACCATAATCCAAATGAATACATCTTCAATATCCCCCTCTTTGATGTCCAACTATCACATGGATATGATGTAATAGAGAATAACGTGGCTTGGATCAGGTGTGCCTTTATTTCTGAAGTAACTTCCTAGCTCTGCAAGACTCCTCAGGGTTCTTGTGCAGACGATTTGCCTAATGCATTCGATCACTTCATTTCTTGAGAGCTATTTCCAATGCTTCAATGGGCACAGATTGAGGATCCAAGCTAGACGAAATTCTTGACAAGTTCAAACTTTTCTGAATTTAACTTGATATTACCAATTAGCCCTCTTCGCAAGATTTTGGTTTTCTTCATACTGATTTTTAATCTATACCAAAGCCTGCAATATTTTAGCTTTATCAGCAAGTGCTTCAAGTCCTCTTCATTTTCAGCAAACACTGTAGTGTCATCTGCATATTGAAAGTTAATAATTCCGTTCCAATCATAATACCATATTTTCTCATAAAATCCAACTTCTCTGGATATATGAACTCAGCATACAGATTGAACAAGTATGGTGAAAGGGTACAACCTTGGTAGAGACTTTTTAAACCAAGTAGTATTCCCTGATTTTTGTTGGTACAACTTCCTCTTGGTCCATGTACAGGTTCCTCGTGAGCACAAGTAAATGTGCTAGAATTTCCATTCTTCTCAAGACTGTCCATAGTTTATGATAGTTTGCATAATTGAATGCCATTGTATAATCAATAAAACACATGGAAACTCAAGACCCATCTGTCATCAATAGCCATATCTCTTTTTTCACTTCCTCTTTTGAATCTGGGCTGAAGTTCTGGCAGCACCTGTCATTGTCCTACTGCAACTGCTTCATCTGACTTGTGGTGTTAGAGAAGAATATTGAAATTGCTAGGGACTGCTCAAAAAGACAAACCATCCTTTTGGAAGAAGTAAGGCCAGAGGGCTCCTCAGTGTCAAAGGTGACAAGATTTCAACTTACATACTTTAGACGTACTTTGTCATGAGAGACCAGTTCCTGGAGAAGGACACCATGCTTGGTAAGGTGGAAAGGGAGTAAAAAGAGGAGGCCCTCTCGACAAGAGGAAGTGACACAGTAGCTACATCAGTGGACTCAGCCATAGTCACAATTGTGAGAAGGCACAGGAGTATGCAGGTTTTTGTTCTGTTGTGCTTTATGGTAACTCTGGGTCAGAGCTGACCTGATGGTACCTATAAATAACAACACTGGAACCACAGATGGGTTATCTTCACCAACATGTTTCCTTGCATGAGACATTATTGCTATTATTCTATAATTTGCACATTCTATGGTGTTTCTTTAGAATGGGTGAAAGTAGTATTCGCTTCCAATCCATTAGCCAGGTAGCTGTTTAGAATTTCTTGGTGTAGATGAGTGAGTGCTTACAGTGCTTCTTCAGTGTGTTGAAACACTGAAATTGGCATTTGATCAATTTGTGGAGCCTTGGTTTTGCCTAATACCTATAGAATAACTTGTACTTCTTCCTTCAGTACCATTGTTCCTGGCTTTCATGCTACTTCTTGAAATGATTGCATGCCCATTCATTCTTTCTGGTGCAGTGACTGCGTATTTTTTCCATCTTCATTTGATGTTTCCTGTGTCATTCAAGATTTTCCTCATAGAATCTTTTAACATTAAAACTAGAAGCTTTAATTTCTTTTACTTCTTTTCACTTGAGATAGCAGTGAACTTGTTCTTCCTTTTTTGTTTCCTAACTCCAGGTTTTTACACATCCCATTGTAATCTTTTACTCTGTCTTTTTAAGCTGCCCTTGGAATTGTTCTGTTCAGCATTTTGTCATGATCATTCCACCCTTTGCCTTAGCTACTCTGTAATTAAAAACAAGCTTCAGAGTCTCTTCTCTGAAACTTTTATCCACTTTTATCATTTCTTTGTTTCCTCCCTATTTTTTTAGAATGACAAAGAACCTTTACTTTTAAGTGACTACCATTACATTAATAACAAGCTACAAGTTCCTGTATGCTAAAATCTAGTCATTTCTAAATGCCAAAAGCAGCCAAAGGCAGATAAGTACTCCTGTGCTTTCCAAAATTCAATTTCTACCACCTGTAATTTTTTAAAAACCCTACAAGTATATTGCTGTCTCCTTCCACTCATGGAAAAACTTTCCAAGCTTTTACTTTTATTAAAACAAGCCAAAAGTAAAACTGGCTCTTGGTGTTTTGCAGCCAGCCCCTGAGGAGGTAGAGTGCACCCCAAGGATCAAAGCAGTGCTGTGAGCTGGTTACCTGGTAACCGCACATAGCATCTCCTCACCAAGCTGTAGTCTGGTGAACACGAGGTGTCATCACCATCATTTTTAGTTTTGTGTGTGTGTGTGTGTGCGTGTGCGTGTGTGTTTTGGTACAACTTGGTAGGTTCGTTTCCGGGAAAACTCAAACATTTCCTATAAAAGCTAATGAGATTTGCTTCATCCCTTTATGCATTTTCAGCTTATGCAAGCTTTCCCCAGAAAGCCCTACTTGTGGGGGAGATCTGTATCCACTGTTCTAACCCTTAAACAAGGATTATTTTCATTACATCTGTTTTGTGAGTCTGAAGAGGACTTTATAGATTAGTATTGGACATATGGGCTAATATCAAATGGATAGTCTCGATCTGGACTGGGCTGGGATGTCTTCTCAATATTCAGTTGCTCTTGTATATAAAGTTCTTTTGAATACACATATCCATGTGCACAAATTTGTTTCTCTAGTCTACTGAGATTAACAAACTACTCCCTACTTTTTTTATTCATAATGTCCCTGAATTTCAAGAAAGCATTAGGGAACTGAAATATTTACCTCTTCACTCTTCAAAGTTTTTTTTCTTGTACTAGATATCTGTGGCAGTCATGTGCTTATGTTAATTTTATGATTGAAATGTGGGGGTGGAGTCAAGCCTGTTAATCTGGATATAGCTATTGAGCAGACAATGGGGCCTCTATGTGGGCATGGCTTTCTCCTGAGACTTCTGGGAAATCTCATGATATTTCCCTCATGAAGATGAGAAGCTATCTTCCCCAGTTGTTGGGAGTTAGTCTCAGAGACGATTAATCATGGACAAGACAAGCTGGCAGTGTTCGAGAAACTGGAGGAGCCGGCGGAGAGACCACATAGCTTTGCCCTGATGGAGCCAGACCTCTGAAGCTGGGGCGGCCAGATGGAGACCTCTGCCAGCGCTGAGTTGCTTCTGCTGTTTATGGACCCTGAGCCTTGGAGGCGAGGTGCCCTGCCAGCACCAGGATTCTGCACCCATGGACCTGTGACTTTGTGAGTCGGAAGAAGACTTTATAGACTGATTTCAGGCATAATATCAGACTTATGACTTTGAACTGGACTGGGCTGGGATGCTGTCTCCATGTCCCATTCCTTTTGTATATAAACGCTTTCCTTATATCAATATGTGTGTCCTTGAATTTGTTCCTCTAGTCTACCCGGACTGATACAACATCTGAAAAAAAAAAGTTACATTGTTGCAGCTAAAAAACACAAGGAAAAACTATATACCCATTAAACAAATAAGGCATGAGATGTAAAGATGAAATCTGGGTGTAAGCTATAAGTATATACAAAATACTTGGTTTATTACTTTTCAAAAAGAGAAGGAAATCCCTTTATAATCTACTGAAGTAATTTAATCCCTTTTCACAAGAATCAAACTCGAGCTGTGCTAAAACTTGTCTTGTTCCACTTGAAAGCATCTCAAATGTCAATGCAGGAACAGGCACGCGTTTACTCCCTACCCCTGTGTGCGGTAGTTTCCTGGGGTTTCTGCACATTGTCACAGATGGTGGTCAAGAGGATGCCTAGGATTTAGGCATGGAGGGGAGTCATCTTCTTCTGGATGTACTTCTCTACTTCAGTGTTGCAATTGCCATGGGATCCCAGAGTCCCAGCTTCTTTGGCCTTGAATTTTTCTCTCTCGTTGGTTGTACTGTTCCATCTCAACCTGAGCTGCTTCCTTAGCCTGCTTGAGCCTTGGAATCTTATACTTGTAGTCCCTAGCCACCTTCTCCACAGCACACTTCTCAACTTGCAGAGCAGCTATATTCCTGGCAACTGACTGGCTAGATTATATTGGCAACAACTCTGCCTGCTTTCTTGTCTTTTTAGTGATCTTTTGTTTTCTTCAGGTCATCTATAGTTAATGTTCAATGAGTCTCATCTGTTCTTGAGATCTTGAAATTTAAGTGGGATATACCCAAGGTTGCATCTTGGTTTCTGTGGCTTGTTTATTTTCCTTCCGCTTCAACGTGAACTACATATAAGCAGTTGATAAGGTGCTCCGCAGTCAGACCCAAGCCTCATCTCACCTGCTGCTAGCGAGCTTCTCTAGTGTCTCTTACTGCAGATGCAGTCGCTTTGACTTCTATATTCCATCTGGCAAAGTCAATATGTATACTAAGTAGCCTTTGCTTTGCTGACAAAGATATCTTCAATGAAGAAGTCATTGGTCTCCTGAAATTTAATCATGTTGACGCCAGTTTTGTTCCTTTCACCAAGAACACATTTTCCAGCCATTGTTTCTTCCTCTTTGTTCCCAACTTTTTCATTAAAATTGTCAATACATATCAATGCACTTTGATGACAGCTTTAATCAATTTCATATCGAAGATATTGGTAAAGAGATCCCAAGGAAGATAGCTCACTCCCGGAAGTCCTGAAGATTGGTAAGTGAGGGAGATTTGTGGCCAGGAGTGGCTGTTGAATTGGTTTGTTGGTTTGTTGACTCCCAAGAAAGTTCAGAGCCCTCCTCTGACCCAGAATCAGGTGCAAACTGAAGGCCCGCACTACTCATGGAAACAGGCACCACCTCACACACACAATGGACGCCTGCACTTCCCCCACAGAGGCTGCTGTTTCTTTTGTGGTGGAATCCAGGGCACCTGTTCTGTGAACTGCGGGCAGAGATGTCCATATTGCATCAGCGCCCATGCAAATTCCCAGCCAGTCGGCCCCACCCCAGGTTGCTGGGGTCCCATGGGGACACTTCACGCAGACCCGCACAAACCCCCCTCCCCACCCCCAGAGATTCAAGTCCTGAGCAGAGCAGCCAACCATTCCCCCACTCCCTTCAGGAGACCCAAGCCTAAGCTCACCATAAGGCAACCAGAGGTTTTTTGCCCAACCACCTGCCATTGTGCTCAGCCTCCTCCTTGCCAGGCTCCTGCCCCCCCCAACACCACACACATTAAGAGAGTCCCACACAGCCATTATGCTTAGGACCTACCAGACAGCAGACAGAAGTGTATCAGATCCTGCCCTAGCTGGGCAGTAGGGACCCAGCATTAGGAGCTAGCCCTCCCCTCCCCTCTGTGCTCTGAATGAATGGTGAATCCACACACCAATGGCAGGCCTTATCTCCCACCCTTATACCTGTGGGAAGTGCCCCTAGCCAGGATCAGATAATCTAATGCCAACCTATCCCCTGAACGCACTCCCCTGCACTCAGTCAACACTTTCCATCAGCTCAACAATGTCCTCAGCTGCAAACAGTTCCTGAGGAGACCTAAGGGAAGCTGCAGCACAAAGCATAGTTGAAGGTGAGGGGAACCACAACAGAACAAAGGGGAAACACAACCCCTCAAGACAGTGGGCTAAATGAAGCCTACAGAAAATCTAGCACCTGTCTCCCAAAGAGAGAGCCCAGGGCTTTGAGACACCTAGTTCCAATAAACCAAACAAAAAATAACAAGCTGCTTCCACAATGTCAACAAGCAAAGAGAAGCCAAATCCAGTGCAAGATGACCAGCTGGACTTAACGGTAGTCATAGAAAATGCAGATGTTGACCATCCACAGAAAGGAATCTTCAGAATAGTGCTAAGACATATATAGCACATGACTGATGCACTACCAAAGAAGGAAGAATCGATAATGGTGATAAAGGCCATGTACCAAAGGGAAATATAAGAGCTAAGGGGTAACTAACAAAATTAATAGTAAACTTTCAGATTTCACCCAGAGAATGGAGGAGGCAGAGAATAGGGCCAGTGTCCTAGAGGACTCGCAAGTGAAAATTAAAAAACTTGAGAAAAAGTCTAACAAGTCTATCAGAGAAGCAGAAGAAAACCTCAGAACTGTGTCTGATGCTATGAAAAGAAACACCATTAGAATTATCGGTTTACTGGAGAAAGGTGCATCAAGGAAACTAACATCCAAAATAGTGATGGAATGCTTGGAGGAAAACTTCCCTAGCCTAATGAATGAAAACCAGACAACCATCCAGGAGGTTGAAAGAACTCCAGATAGACTTAACCCCAAGAAGAAAACACCAAGAAATATAGTTGTTAAACTATCCAATTACGAGGAAAAGGAGAAAATTATGAGAGCAGTTAGGGAAAAACTGGCAATCACATATAAAGTCAAGCAGATAAGAATATGTTCAGACCCATCAATGGAAACTATGAATAAGAGGAGAAAATGGAGCCCATAATCTGGAAATTGCAGGAAAACCATGCAAATCCAAGAATACTCTATCCAGTCAAATTATCTTCAAAATTGATGGAGAAGCGAGAGTCTTCCCAGACAAGGAAAATCTCAAAGAATATGCTAAGAGGAACCCAGTCCAGCAAAAGCTTCTCACCAATCCATTGGGGGAAGAACAACAATCACCAAGGATATACAGAGACTTCCACAAAGAACGACTCTACCCAGAGACCATAAAGGGATAACAACCCCCAAGACAACTCTGGCTCAGTGATGGAAGAAAGACAAAAATGGACCACAAACACATATGGACACAAGCATGGAGATAGGAAAAAACCCAACAAAGAGCGATAAAATGGCAACACAGAGTGCACAGATAGATGTAATAACCCTGAATATCAGTGGATTTAATTCAGACTTTAAGGGACAGAGATTAGTAGACTGGCTAAGAAAACATAGCCTCTCAACCTGCTGTCTACAGGAGACACATTTTAAGATCACAGAAAAAATATATATTGAGAATCAAAGGCTGGAGAGAAATATTCCAGGCAAGCAACAATTCAAAAAAAGCAGCTGCAGCAATCCTAATCTCGGGTAAAATTGACCTCAATGTGCAAACTGCAAGAAGAGATAAGGAGGGTCACTATATAATGCTCAAGGGAACGGTAGATAATGAACCAATAAGCACTTTAAATATTTATTCCCTGAATGAGAGACCCCCCAGAATACGTAAACCAAACACTGCAAAAGATGAAAAAAGAGGGGTGAGCCCTGGTGGCGTAAGTGGTTGAGTGCGGAACTGCAGTCCACGGGCTTGGCGGTTCAAATCTGGCGGCGGCTCTCAGGAAAGGCACTGGGTAGCGCCCATGACCACCAGAGGCAGTGATGCCCACAAAAAAAAAAAGGAAGAAAAAAGAAATCACAGCCTCAACAATTATAGTGGAGGACTTCGATACACCACTCTCTGAGAAAGCTGATCACAGGGAAAGAAACTCAATAAGGAGGCTGGAGATCTAAACACTACCATTACACAATTTGACTTGATAGAGATCTACAGAACCTTCCATCCAAATACAAAACAATTCACATTCTTTTCAAGCCCACATGGAACATATTCTAAGATAGGCCACATGCTGGGGCATACGGCGAATGTGCATAAATTTAGGCACATTGATATCTTGAAGATATTGGTAAATTTCTTTATTTTCTGCAACACTAACTTTAGTGGTTGGCGTGTAAATTTTAATAATAGTTGTATTGACCAGATTTCCTTCTATGTGGATAGGCATTCTCCAATCCCAAACAGCATCAGACTTCAAGAAAGATCTTGAAATATCCTTTTTGATGATGAATGAGATATCATTTCTCTGAAACCTCCCATTCCAGGCACAGCAAACTATACATCTGCCTGATTCAAAATTGCTAAGACCAGTCCATTTCAGCTAACTGGCACCTAGGATATTACTGTTTATGTTTCCCATTTCATTTGTGATGGCTTCCAATTTTCCTAGATTCATAAGCCTTACATTCCAAATTCCAATTATTAACAGATGTTTGCAGTTGTTTCTTTCCATTTTGAGTCTTGACTCATCAGTAAATGAACATCGCTGAGGCTTTACTCTCGATGACTCTTCTCCATCCACATCATCCTGAAAGAGACAAGTGCATTTTGAGAGGGCAGCCCTTTCTCTCATTGAAAGTCTTTCCACTCAATGGGCTCTCTTTCTGGCATTGTATCTGACTGTTCTGCAGCTCTGCCTGAGGTTTCAGTATCTGAAAATGTCTCTCCATATGAATAAAGTTTTCAGTGATTAACTTCCCAGAAGTGGACCACCTATTCCTGTTCATAGCCTGTTCTTCGGCTGGAAGCTCAGCTGAAACCTGGTCACTTGCAGTGAGCCTGTTGGTGTTTGAAATCCAAGTGACATCGCTTCCAGTATTATAGTAACACAGGCCACCAAAGTGGCACAATTGGCCGGGAAATGGTGTGTGTGTGGGGGGGAAGTTTATTTAAAAAATGAGTTTGGGATTTGAGTGCTATAGCAAGAGTAGAGATATCACTTTGAGACAGGAAACTAAACCCTTCTCAAAACTAAAACTAAGAAGAGCTAGACAAGAGTGACTTCAGATACTCTTGATAGATCCTGCAACTACAGGATCTGAGTTTAATCTTAAGGATTTTTGAAAACAAATTGACTCCTTATTTACATTAGTTAAGGATTGACTGTAAATACTTAATTAAGGACTGGAACATAATGTCAGTACTGTGAAGTCTGCATTCATAATAACTTATTATGTAGAAAAACTTTCCCAAAAATATATTGAGCATAATCCTGCAATAATTATTTGTCATTTCCAGAGTCCTTAGTAAGTTGACTCCACTACATATGAGGAAGGAAGTGAGATAGAGAAATATTAATAAACACATGCATTGATGGAAATAGGCAAAGAACAAATTTCAATTAGAAAGATTTGTTTCTTAATAGAGTAATGAAGGATAAAATTCTTTCATAAACAGGTTTGTTTTTATACGCTAGGTAATATTATCAAAAATAATTATTGCTCTTACATTTACCATGAGCACATTTTCTGTCTTTCTTTTGTCATCTTTCATATAAATTCCAGACAGAACCAGTAATAATCGAGATGTTTCTAGTAATAGAGGAACCACTATCCATTTGGGTAGAATTAAGAAATGACGATGTTAGAATTTTGATTTCAAAATGTTTACATGATAATAATAAAAGCATATTACGGAAACATAGAAAGTTGAAAATAAAGTGCCTTGAGTAAAGCATGCACATTTTTAGTGTTCTCTACCAGTTCCTTATTAAAATAAATATAAAGCCCTAGCAAAATTAAGAGGTAGCACACCAGCATGGACATTTCATTAACTGTAAGAAGGAGATAAAATATTGCATCCCTGTGATCCTGAAACAGCAACACCAAGAAATCATCCAGCATTATTGTTTGAAAGAGATCAGCTTCATTTTGGGGTGAGATCAAGTTACTTACTTTCAGCTCTTCTAAACACATCTTGGAAAGTCCCTTCAATGATTGGGTTGGACCTGGCTAGTCAGGTGTGTGCAACAGTTAGAGAGGGGATTGATCGGTTTTGCCATGCCGCTGGGAAAGAAGCCTTCCAGGAAGCGGGAACACGAATTTGATGAGCATTAGGAAAGAGGCACCTGTGGGGCACGTGCGAGCTTTCTGCCGCAGTGGCAGCCGGGACTGCAGCATCGGAGGAGCAGATCCCTCAGTGTGAAGCAGGGGGACGTCCTTCCTGGTCTGCGGAACAAGAGGGAGAGCAAAATCAAAAGACCACGTGGTTGAGAAGATGAGGGGCAGCGAGAAGCTCAGCTCCCGGCTGAAACGACGTGCTGCTGTGAATAAAGGACAATCTCCTTAATATGTTTTGTTCTTTACTTGTGGAAACCTGTAGAGGTATGTCTGACGAGAGGCCTCAGTCTGCTGAAGAGTTGTAGAGTCCTTACTGAAGATAAAAGGAGTAAGAGATGGCATCTATGCCAATTCTTCAGCAGTACACGGAAAACGATTTTTATAACTTAAATTTTCACTTTATGCCCACAGATTTATATATATATACACATATCTATATATATACATATATATGGTTTCTATTATCTGAGCTACTCAAATGACTGCCTGCTCTCCGACACTTTCACTCTGATTCTCCTTTCTCTGCTCTCACCCTGGCGTCAGCGTCAGCGAGCAGTGTCAGTACACACTTGACCTCGTGCCTGGAACAAATACTTCAATAATTATTAGGGGGATGCAGCTATTGACTGAATTATACTATCCAAAATTTATGCTCACAAGTGTATGCTGTCATATGTATGGGTAGAAGGTAACTACTAAACTTAGTTCCTACTGATGAGGTCTTTTAAAAAGGAAAAGTACTGGGCTGAGCCGCGATGGCGTCGTGGTTGTGTGCGGGACTGCGGCCCACTGGGACAGAGGTTCAATTCCAGCAGTGGGGCTGGGCCTCCTACTCCCACCACCGGAGAGCAGTGATGCCCCCCCCCCAAAAAAGGAAAAGTACTTAGAAACAAAAGAGGAAAAAATAATATCCAAGCTAAAGTATGCTAATAAATAGCCAGAGAGCAGAACTTTTCATCTTCCAAGCAGCAAAATATTATACTTCACACAGAATTTTGCAGATATGCTGAAATAATAGATCATGAGCTATAGGGATTATCCTGGATTTATTCAGATGAGTCTATCCCTAATCACGAGTGTCCTTGTAGCAAAGAGGCAAAGGGAGCTTATCTTTAAAAGGAAAATGTTGGACGCAGAGACTTTATGAATGGGCTTTTCCAATGGAGGAAGGGGCAACAAACCAGGAAATATAATTGTCTATTGGATTCTGGAAAAGAAAATTAAATGAATTTTTGTTGCCCCTAGAAGAACCTAGCTGGTCACTACCTTGACAATGAAATTGATGAGGTCCTTTGACTTCCACTACTGTAAGAAAATAACTGTGTTTTTCTCAGCCATAAAATTGGTTACTATTCCCATCAATATGAATAGAAAACTAATTCAGAGGATGTTTTCCTTATTTTACTGCAACCATATCTCCCAAATACCCAAAACTCCAAACCAAACTCATTGGAACTAAGTTGATGGCAATCCTCATAGCTCCTTTAATAGACAGGACACAACTGCCCAGTGAGTTTCTGAGACTGTAATTCATTAAAGGAGTAGAGAATCTTGTTTTTCTACTAAAGAGTGGCTAGTGTTTTTGAATTGTTGACTTTGCCATTAGAGCCTCAATATATATCAATCTCAATTTTATGTGTTTGTGATTTTAAAAGAAAGGCAATTGCTTTATCTGTAATCTGGAAACTATTGCTTCTATTATCTCATTAGCTTCCTGGTACCTTCTCAGCAGAATAATTAAAGTATGCTCTTCTGTCCTCTGTCTTTGAAAATCTTCATTGGCTGCAAACTCCATTCTAGACCTAGTCCCTTGTTTTTGCTCACCTTAAAGCAAAGCGTTGCAACCACGGGTCTGTATTTGCTGTTTATAATTCCTCTTACTCTGTGTACGCTGCTGGAGTTTCTATTAATCCCTCTTTTAGCAGAAAATGTTCTCTACAATTAAAAAAAAGTCATCTACTGGATGTCCTTCTCACTCTTCTTTCTCTGTGTTCCTGTCTTTTCCCAGGTCTTAAAAATTACCTACCTAACTTTATGCTAGCAACTCCCCTCTCTCTAGCATAGAAAGCTTGAAAATGGTTTAGGGACACATGAAGTAACTCCTACGGATTCATGGAAAATTAAAATTGACACATAATAAAATTTTTCCATAAACTTCTTTAAATTTTCCCATAAATAGCATAAGCCTCAACATATCTACCCTAACAACACATTCTACATGTAGCAATTAATTACTCTCTTTATTCTATACTGTCTTCTTCTAGTTTTTTGGTTTTATTTTGTGGTAGTAACATATTGTATATGGGTGTGCATACACTTGTATATATTCAAGAACAGTCCTGGTTCAGAGATCAAATTATCTCCTTTCATGTGGGAGACCCAGATAATTAAGACCTATGCACCTCATTGAAAGCCATCACAACTTTTAGTGGAGGCTTGCCTATTGCTATTATGATGACTTTGCTTTAACAGAGCTTCCAAACTAAGATGGGTTCAAAGGAAACATTTGGTGATTTACTTCCAGAAGTCACCCAAAGAAAGCACACCCAAAGAAAGAATGTGTGTTATGGATCACAACATTGTGCATTGGATTGTGGTGAACAGTGAGCTGACCCATTAACAGTGAACAACCAAATTTTAGAGTCATCATTTAGTTCTCCAAGCTTACATCCAAAGGAATCTGTTCTCTCAAAATATATCTCAAATCCACCTAATATTTCATATCTGCTTAAAGAACTAAGAACTCATCTGTATAAGCCTTCATCAACACACTTGTAGAACAAGAATTGCTTCCTAATATTTTACACATCATTTATAATGAATTTCTTGAAAAATAGAATTCAAATAAATTTCTTTTCTTTTATAAAAATAAAAGTCTCCTAAGTTTTCCAGTGATTGCCAGATTAAGATAAAATAACTCTGGAGATTCTATTCTTTCATTTTATAAGTTCAGTTTATCACATACCTTACTCGAAAACCTTCCAAGACTGAGTTTCTGTTTATTTCTTTAAAATCAGGATCCACTTTCTCTTTGAATATGCTCTACCCTGGTCATCCTAGCCACATTACATTTCTCCCACAAGCCAACACCCTTGTCTTTACTTGAGCCTTCCCAACTTTGGTCTCAAAGTCCTGAAGGTAAAGCAGGAGTAAGTAATAATTTTATTCTTGGTATATGTACATGAGTTTCCAGTTATTTTCTACTTAAGATATCTGACTGTCCTCCAAAAATTCAATGCACAATTTTGAAATAAAAGTGTAAAGTGATAATGATAACTCTCCACCACCTGACCACATCCCCCCCAAAATTAGAGATCAAAGAAAGGATCTGGAAGCTCCTTGATATATGCGTTTAAAGTAAGTAGGGTTTATGAATCCCAAGTGCCTCTGAGTGGTGCAGTAAGATAATTGTCAATTGTTAAACAAAATCTGGAAGATAGTCAAGTCCTGGAAGAAATGCCTATTGTAATATTTCTGATAAATCAGCCACTGAAAATTATTTGGAGCACAATTCTAATCTGACCCACATGGGATTTCCATGAAGCAGGAATGAGTTGATGGCACATGGCTATGAATCACACATACGAAAATAAATAGTGAAACTTTGGGGATATTAGACAATTTTGACTGAAGGGTGGTTTATAGTGTCCTTTCTGAGCATTTGAGAAGCTGCTTGGCAATATATTACCACAAGGAAAGTTAAAAAAATTTTTTGAGAAGTTGGTTGTTTTGTAAACTTCATAAAAATATAGTAGTTAGCTGCAGTTGGCTAAATAAAAAGCGATTTATTTTCCCTCTGACTTCCTTCTGGAGTTCTCTCCTTATGTCAGCTGGCATGGCCAGAGGCGCTTTTGCACTACTGTTGAGAGCTGGTAATATTCCAATTTAACTGCAGTTTGGAAAGGCCATATGAAAGGCTTCGATATAATAATGAGAAATTGAGCCTACTTACTTGATGTTTATAATATGTTCTTTTGTCATTAAAATGTATTATTGGCAACTGAAAAAAAGATAGAATTGTGAAACAGCAGTAGTAAGGTTAAACTCATAATTTAGAAATAATTCAGACATCACTTAAATTGATGTATTATTCTGATCTACATTAATTACTGTGATATAGATAGAAGATAATGTGACATGGGTAGAAAAAGGGAAGAATGAAATGTACAAATTAGTAGAAAACCAAAAATTGAAAACCATAATTAAAAAATACATGAAAAATGACACAGGACAAGATATACTAAATAAAATATAAAATGGTAGCAAAATATGGCAACAATAAATGTTCTCTATTAGAGAAATGATGATACCCATGTAGAAGAGGAATTCAGACATAATTTAAGCATGTTAGGTTTTACCGAAATATAAATCTGACACTTAAAATGATCACAAGTGGCAGTATAATTAAAGAAAATTATCTTGAGCAGAAAATTTTAAAATGTGGCTTAAAATGGTCACAGATTTTCAGAAAATTATAGTAAAGTATATAAAACAGACACTACAAGGTGTTTGTATATGCACAGTTCCAATCCAATTTGTCTGGGGCTTCTGTGTCTTTTTAGTCAGTTCTTCCTTACTAAGAAGGAAATAGTTTTTTCTTGTATTTGAGAAAAGTTCATAATATACTGATGATATACAATGAACAAATAGAACATTTCCTTCTTGGACACTCCCCCTTTTTTCCTAGAGACTATCTTGCTTGAGGGAAATTAATATAACATGATGGAATTTAACCACTCTTTTATGTGTTGATAATTACCAGTTGTTGAAATGCATGGTTATGGTACTGCATCCTAATCTTACAACTGGTTGACTATACAGAGCACTAATGGTATGGAGTTGATTATATTATATTAGGTCAATCATAATGTATCACTATGCCTTATATACCAAAGTACTGACAGTCTTGGGCCAGCAAAACTCTCACAAAACCCAACTTTAACTGCCAATCTCTTACGAACCTTACACCTTTACAAACCTCTTCAAGTCATACATATTCTCCAGATAAAAACAATAAAAGATACAAGGTAGGAGCTATGAAATATGCAACCTTCCTCTAGTTCCCATGCTGCCTCCCACCCACTATCATGACCCCAATTCTACCACATAAATCCAGCTAGACCAGGAGATGTACAGTGAAGTTGGAAACATGGGAAACTTAGGATAGATGATCCATCAAGACTAGTGATGGGAGTGGTAATACCAGGAGAGTGGAGGGATGGAGGAATGGAGAGGGAGAACCAACTTCAGGGATCTACACGTAGCCTCCTCTCTGGGGCACGGACAACAGGGAAGTGAGTGTTGGGACACATTGTACAGTGTACAGGATGAAAAAATAATTTGTAAATTACTAAGGGTTCAAGGGGAAGGTGGGGAGGAAGGGTAATATAGGGAGCTGATAATGGGGGCCTGGAGGAAGGGAGAATGTTTTGAGAGTGATGATGGCAATGGGTGTGTAAAAGTGGCCTGAATACAAATGATGTTGTTAGGGATTGTGATGGGAGTTGTAGGGGACCCCAATAAAATGATTAATTTTTTTTTAAAAAGGGGGGGAGGGAAAAGGGGAGGGTTTTGTTTTGTTTTGTTTTGTTTTAAAGAGGAGCTTGTATCAAGGGCTCAAGTGGAAAATATTGGGTAATGTATGTGGAAATATGTGTGCAAATGTGCTTGCTACAAATGATGTACTGAATGTTGTAGTAGCTGTAATAGCCCCCAATAAAATGAAAAAAAAAAAAAAAGAGGAGCTGATAAGTAGAAAAAAAAGTTTCGGCTGAGCTCCGGTGGTGTAGTGGTTGCATCAGGACTGCGACCCACTGGCATGGAGGTTCAATTCCAGCTCCACAGGAGCAAAGGCTGGGCCTCCTACTCCCACCACCAGAGGGCAGTTATGCCCCCCCCAAAAAAAAAAAGAAAAGAAAAAGTTTCAAAAATGATGATTGCAACCTATGTACAAATATGCTTAATAAAATTGATGTGTAGATTGCTATAAGAGCCATAAGATCCCCCAAATAAATGATTTATTTTGAAAAAAACAATAACAAAGTTATACCTGTGCTTAATATGATACAACTAACTTGCTTACAACAAAGTTACGCTATTCAATTTACATATTTTATAAATTAACAAAACAAAGTTATTTGATACATATATATAAGGGGGAAATATTCCTAACAATTTAGGTCCTTATGTATGCAACTGATCATATGTGCATGGTTGGTATTTAGACAAACCTTCCATTACTCATTTCCTATTCCCTTTGCCTGCTGAGAGCACCTCATCTAATCATCGGCCTTTCGTCACATGGCAGGATAGTCCTAGCCTTCATTTCTGAAGGAACTAGACCCTTGGAAGCAATGTCCAAATTTGGTTTCTGTGTTAACTATCAATTTTAACTACATATCATGACTGTACTAAGGGATAGCCTAGAGGATCTCCTGAATTTGAGACATAATGTTTTTTACTTCTGGTATGTACTATCAATCCAAGTGCCTTGTGGTAAAGAGGCTCAATCAGACCACTCAATACAATAACTCTCTTCCTTTCTTGTATTTGTTTTTAAAATAATTTTATTGGAGACTCATACAACTCCTCACAATCCATATATACATACACCTTAGGTCAAGCACATTTGTTGCCATCATTCTCAAAACCTTTGCTTATTACTTAAGTCCTTGGTATCAGTTTCCTATCCCCCCTCCCTAATGAACCCTTCGTAATTTATAAATTATTATTATTTTATCATATCTTACTCTGTCTTATACCTCCCTTCACCCACTTTCCTATTATCCATACCCCAGGGAGGAGGTTATATGTATACCCTTATAATCTGTTCCCCCTTTCTACCCCAACTTCCCTCTACCCTCCTCTTATTGCCACTCTCAGCAGTGGCGAAGGGATCATCTGTCCTGGATTCCCCATGTTTCTGGTTCCTGTCTATACCAGTGTACATTCTCTGGAATTCCAGATTTTTAAGGTAGACTTGAGATTATGATAGTGGCAAGGAGGAAGCATTTAAAAACTAGAGGGAAGTTGTATGTTTCATCATTGCTACCCTGGACCTCGACTGGCTCATCTCCTCCCTGTTATCCTTCTGTAAGGAGAAGTCCAGTTGCCTAGAACGGGGTTTGGGGTCCCCAATCTGCACTCCACCTCATTTACAATGATATGAATTTTTTGTTCTTTGATGTCTGATACATGATCCCTCAATACCTCGTGGTCACAAAGGTTGGAATGCTTCTTCCATGTGGGTTTTGTTACTTCTGAGTTAGAAGGCTGTTTATTTGTCTTCAAGTCCTTAAGACTCTAGACATGATATCTTTTGATAGCTGGCTCTATTCTAGAAGCATAAGGATCCTAAAATGGCCAGGAGGCAGTCTTAACTTTCAGTGCAGAGTAAGTGTTGTGTCTCCTGGTGGGAGTGAGATCTTTGGCACTAAGACTTCAATTCCAGTGGTCTTTAAATGCTGTTACTAGTTCACTAAGAGTAATAGTGAGTGGTGTACCTCCATGTCCGTCCCCCCCTCAATTCCTGGATTCATTAATCTTGGCTATTGAAACAGCACCATACATTGTACACTAATTTATAGTATACAATAAATCCTGGAGAAAATTGTTCTGGTTCTACAAGGTATTGACACCTACCTGAACCATCAGTGTGTCTCTAAAATGGCATTCCATATTCCACCGTGCTATATGTATCAAAATGATAGGAAACTAGGTAAGATCAGTGGATTAACAAGCATGGCCCATTGTCTCAATTTATTTGCTGTGAAGAAAGTCACTTGATCTGAGGCAATGATGTATGGTATGTCACACCAGTCATAAAACATTCTGTAAGTTGATGAATGGTACCATTGCCCAAGTCATTTCATTGATACTGCATATAGGAAAGGCAAAATTGTATCCAGAGTATCTATTCTAGTAAAAACAAAACATTGCCCTTTTGACAAGGAAAGTGGTCTTTTATAATGAAGATTACAAAACTGCCACAAGATTGCTGATTGGTTTTCCTGAGGAATAGACCTATATATTGAGCCCAGTGTTGGTCTCTGCTGCTGGAAGCTTTGGCAGTGAGCAGTGGTAGTAGCCATCCAGTCTTGGTTAGTTGAAATGCATGTTTTTGAGCCCAAGCACAACCTCCATCTCTGCTACCAGGCCTGCTTTTTTCATGAGCCCATCCAACATTGATGGGAATGCTTGGAGAAGAAGGTTGAGTGTTTTCCACATAATATGTCTTCCTGTCCACTTAATTGGTAAAAATCCTTCTCTGCAGAGGCAAGACTTCGGTAAGCATTCACATGAGATGCAAATGTATTTTATTAACCCATTCAGAGAGATCTTATACAAACTACTTCTCCTTATCTCCTTGCTACAATGTTTGAATCAGGTTCCTCCCATGTTTCTGACCATGCAGTCAACTTTTATTGTACACAATCCAGGAATCAGCATATTGTCCCCTATTTGGTCAATTCTTTTTTTTTTTTTTTTTGAGAAAATCAGGCAACCAAATGCTATAAATTCTGTCCATTGGGAGGATTTACCATCTCTACTTTTCTTAAGAGAGGTCCCAGAAAGGAACTATAGTGCTGCTGATGCTCACTTTTGATTGGTACCTGCACATCCTGCAGAACCATTTATTATTCAAGCATGAGTCTTCACTTCCTCAAGAAACAGATCATAGGGAAGTTGACCATCGGCCCACAGATGTGGACTGGGAGAAGAGTATCATGACAGGAGTGTAGACCACAGACATTTGACTTGTTTCTTTAGGCAGTTTAGGTCTAAATAGTCAAGGTCCAACTTGAGTCCAAGCACATCAATACCATTTGTACAGTTGTGTACATGAAACTTACTACTCTGTGGGTTAGACAAGACCTAGTTCATGATGGACAGTTCAAGCTGCATGGTGACTGTGGCCTACGGTTCCGCATTTGGTTTCTACTAAGGCCCAGGAAAAAGTCAAAAACTGTTTCTGGAAAGGAAAGTAGTTGTCTATGTAGGATGGCAGAGATTTGCTCCAAACTCTTTAGGATTTGTCCTGTGATTCTCCAGGAGGAGCCCATCAAAGACTCCAAACTCCATTTCTTATCTCCCACTAACATTTCAAGCACCACTGACTCAACTAAATCACATGGCCCCAAGAGTAGAGTAGTTGTACACAGCTTACGCAGAACCTTCTCTTTCATGGACTTGACAGGTTGTAGTGATAGCAACACACACAAATGAGGGATGCACATTCAAGGAAGCATACTAAGCATTGTGCCTTGTTTTACTTGCAGAAAGGTAAGGAGCAGTTGCAGTTACTTATATTTCACTTTTGTAGGAATATGTCCCACACCACTGGAACCCTAGATGGCTCACTGAGATGTAAGACATCTGGATTGCTGTAGGGTTAATTTCCCATCCTCTAGCATATAGATGTTTTACCAATAAGTCTAAAGTCATTGATACATCTCTCAGAATAGGTCCAATCCTTATGTGATCAATGTAAGGATCATTGTGACATTTTGTGGAAGGCAAATGAGAATCGAGAAAAAGCCATTGGCATAGCCAATAGGTGCATACCAAGCACCAAGTGCATATTAATTTGCTCAAGTAATGAAACCACATCTGAAACAGTAGCTGCAATTGGAGTCAACCCTTGTTTCAGATTACAGTAATTCACTCTCATTTTCCAAAATCAGTCTGGCTTATGCATAGGTTAAAGAGGCAAGTTTAGTGGCAATATGGTGGAAATTATCACCCTTGCATCTTTCAAGTCCTTGTTGGTGGCACTGATCTCTGCAACCCATCTAGGAATGCAATATTGTTTTTAATTTGCTACCTGTCTACTCATAGAGAGTTCCAGTTTGTTTGTTGTTGTTGTTCACATGACTTTTCCTACCATAATAGCTTATATTCCATGTGTCAGGGATCCAACATGGAGGTTCTACCAGTTGCTGGGCCTATATATTCCAGTCATGCGTTCTGTAACTGGAGAAATTATGACAGGATGGACTCAAGGACCCACTAAGACATGAACGGACTCAAGACTCCATTTATAAATGGGTTTCCGTATGCTTCTACTCTGTCTTTCAAAATGCATTGACTCTCCTGGAATTACTGTAAATTCAGAGCTACTGAGCAGTAATCTCTCATATTTCTGATTATTTTCTTTTCCCCAATGAAAAGTCACTCTTGAAAAAGACTGCAGATCATTTGGAGGAAAGCTGGGAGAAAGATAAGTATGGCAATGTAGCTTGGTCCTCCATCAAAAGGGCTCGACCTGTAAATTCAAGGACTTGGGGGTCCATGTGGCAAACTAGGTTCACTAAAAAAATACAACCAATAATTCAGAGGAGTCCCTGGGGCAAGGGAATACATTGTAACATCAAAAGACTCTTGACTGAAAGCATAAAACCACAAAGAACTTTGTTTTTCATTCAATATAGGAGGACAGTTTACCACATGGATCATGACAAATTATGGATCACATTGAGAGGCATGGCAGTTCCCGTGTATTTCATTGTGCTCATGCAAAACCTATATAAAATGCAGTCATTCAAACAGAAAAGCGGTTAGTGCATGACTTAAAATCAATAAAGGTGAATATCAGGGTTGTATCATTTCACTGATATTATTCAATCTGTATGCAAGTAGATAACCAGAGAAGCAGAACCATATAAAGAACAGTGCAGCCACACAATTTAATGATGGCCCATTAACAAACTGCATTAACAAAATGTGGATATGACACAAATATATTTCAAATTATTTATGTGCATACATATATGTGTATATAGGTGTGTGGATGTATTATGTATGTGTGTATATGTATATGTGTGTATATGTATGTGTGTGTATATATATACACGCACACACACATCAACAGAGAGAGATGCCTGCCTAAGGGTATGACTCAGAAGAGATTTTTCTGTCCAAATAATTGCATCCCATCGAACATTACTAACCTTGTTAACTTCCTTCATAAATCCCACAATCATGATTATTGCCTATGTGTTCAGTGTGGTAACTGCAATGAATTATCCAGCAGAAAAGTAGAGAGTGTTAGAGGAAGAACAGTGATTTAAGAATTGGTTAGGTGGGTCAGGATTTCAACCACCTAGACATCTTCTTTGGCAAGACAGGTCCAGCGTTTGAGTCACAATTTGAGAAAAGAAAGAAGACCAGATTCCATGTCACTTAATTTGTTTTCTACAACTCTTTTCAAAGGAGGCACAAGTTTTGCCTTCATGAAGGTTAATAAATGAGTAAAACAGGAGCGGGGGTGTGATGTGCAGTAAGCAGGCAGAGGGCAGTTGATCAACTATCTCAAATTCTTTTTTTGGGGGGGGGGAAGGGGGGGTCATCACTGCTCTCCGGTGGTGGAAGTAGGAGACCCAGCCCCACTGCTGGAATTGAACCTCCGTCCCAGTGGGCCGCAGTCCCGCGCACAACCACTATGCCACCGGGGCTCAGCCCTATCTCAAATTCTTTTGACAAGTAAATTAACAGAAGACCTCACTCCTGCACTTTGGACTTTGCTAATTGAAGGAATGGTTTCAAATGTACAAAATTCAAATTTTGCAATGTAAAAAATAGAGACTTTTAAATTCCATGCATCTTAATGGAAATCGGGCAAGCTTTCTGAACCTTCACATCCCAAGATTATAAGGACAGTCATTTCTACCCTACAGATATTCCTTTTAGTAACTAAAAGTAATAATGCATGCAAAGATGACATGGTAGTGGAAAGAGAAAGGAACATGTTAGCTCTTATCAACCTTGACATTGAGGAGTTTGTTTTCATTTTTGCTTGTTTTCACCAACAGCGATGGGAACTACAAGGCCCATCACCGACAAATAATTTTATGTTGTTAGTTGCTACTTCCAGTCACCAACAGGTAGGTTACTACCATAACAAGTTATTATATTATCAAGTTCCTAGAATACTTGGAGAACTTGGGACTGAGCACTTTAATGTTTGGAAATTTAATTTATTTACCCAGGCATGTCTAATTGCCTCCATAAACTGTCTGCATTGTACTGGCACTAGAATAGCTTGACAATGTTTGTCTACAATTACTGAATGTTTGATGAAAGATTTCATGGGATATTCCTGACCAAAAGGGGATAACATACCCAGCAGAAATTCAAATTGCTACCTAATCTCAATTTTCTTGATCCATTGGGATTCCACAAAGCCACTGCCCTGAGACCACTTTTAAATATCAAATTAAAATGATCTCTTGAAGTTCTTTAAAGCAAACAATAGTTGAGATTAATTGACAACAGAAATTCCAAAGGTAAGATGAGAAGGTTAAGAGACTGGTGGTGGTATAATTTGGAAAAGGTTAGGAATGACATTTGGATACCCTGAAAATTGGAATCAATGCCATCAATTTTTCAAAAAAATTTTAATAAGTGTATGATTTGCCTTATATATTTTCATACTTAAAAACAGTTATAAAATTAATTCTTATTGTGTATGGTCTCTGTTTAGTGTCTATGCCCTATGCATAGTGGTACATGATGTTTAATATGACATTTTTTATAACTGATGATGAAATGAAAAATATAACCAACACAATGAAGTCTTAACTTCTAACTTGCTTTATTTCAATATTGAAAGCTGGATTTATGTTTCAGATTTTATAGCAGTATTAAGTATATGATTAATTTTTAAATATTTCAAATTGTTTCATATAATTATTAACCCCCAAAAGAAATAAATTTTAATTAAAAATTATCTAGAGAAGACCATGTTTAATGCTTAAGTATATTGAAAAGTGAAGGTTTATTTGAAAATTGAAAAAGGGGACATACAGATTAAGAGCTATTTTATCTATGGAAACTGTGATATTTTACAATAAGCATTTTTATTATACATAAATATCTAAATCACTTATTTCTGAGATATTAAATGGTATAATGTTGTACTCTGCATTGTGTTAGGTACGGAGATACCTTCCACTGAAAATAAACTGTTTTGCAGTGCTGTTTAATTTCAAAAGAGTTAGTTTCAGACATTATAGAAATACCTGTTTCCTAGAATGAATTTTGATCCAAAGAGACAGAAGCCAAATACTTGATGAAAACAGAAAGAAAGAGACAACTTTCTCTGTAGTTGGGATTTTATTTTCTCTACCTGAAGGGCAATGGCTCCTCCCAATGGAGAAAGAAACAATTGAAAAAAAGAACAGGCTTCTTTTTATATCCCTTAAATTTTAACCAGCTATTGTTCATATCCACATCTCGTGAGAGGATGTTACACAGTCTAATTATAGTTATTAGATTTTTTATCAATTTCTTAAAGGAAGAAAACATCCAATTTTCCTGGAAAGCAGCTTGGGCACAAACATGAATGAAACAGGAAACTAAATGTTTTTCGTGGGTGCCAAATTGCAATGTGGCACGATTGAGTTTCTTTCTTTTTTTTTAATCACGTTCATGAAATTATTCATTGCACTTAATGATGAAAAAAAGCAAAATTTCACAAATCATGAGACAATGAAAGCAAAGTACTTCCTTTTCCAGTCTGTCAGCATCTTGAATTCTTAGTGTATAAAGGATCATTTCAACTGAGCACTGGATGGGAGGAGGATACATGTGTGACTCAGAATCTTCTTTACACAAACACCCAATTATTATGAATGTAGGAACTGTGTTAGGTTTTATCGGAGTAGCTTGTTAACTTACAGTCATTTTTATCAACATCTGCTTGTTCCATTTCTATTCCCCAAGGGCATACTTATCAGTAGAGAGTTGAAAATTCTTTTACTAATGTGGCTTATTCGCCTGAAACATATCAGTTTTCTGAAATTTAAAAATATAAGTCTTTTCTATTAAACATATTCCTGATCTTCCTTTAGTAATAAAACTCATGCCTGTTTTGTTTATAATCTCTTATTTTGACATGGTTCATCTAATCTCCATTATACTTCATTTAAATTTAATCATAGCAATAAAAAGAATGAATTATCAATCATCTTTACTCATAATTGATATATAGAAATTTTTTCTTATGAGGACATTTATAATTATGTTCTTAAAACTTTTCTCTTGGGCTGAGCCCCGGTGGCGTAGTGGTTGTGCGCAGGACTGCGGCCCACTGGGATGGAGGTTCAATTCCGGCTCCCAGGAGCAAAGGCTGGGCCTCCTACTCCCACCACCTGAGGGCAGTGATGCCTAAAAAAAAAAAAAAACTTTTTCTTTTGTATTGCATCTGCCCTAAACCAAAACACCAGTCATCTCAACTCTAAATTATTGCTACAAGGGTAAGTCAAAAGGTACTGCTCCAAAGCCCTACAAACCTAAAAATATCACAATATGAAGCTATTTTTTCTTGATATCCTCTCATACAGGCCACTATACTCCTGGAGGTAGTGTTTTCATCTCCACAATCATTTCTCAAAGAATCTCACACTCTGGGTTATACTGAGTCACAATGGCACTTGTGACATCTTCTTGGTACTCAAATTGTGTTCCTTATAAACAGATTTTAAGTTTTGAGTACAAACAAAAAAAGTCGCAACAGCAAGGCTGTAAAATGAATGGCTTGAGGTTTCCCAATGGAAGAGTGTTCAAGGAAGACTGTCCTTGCTACCCTCATTGAAGAATGAATAAGTGCATTGTCATGATGGAAAGAAAATTTTATAGTGAAACTTTCTTGTTTTCTTTTTCTCCTTAATGCAGTTTTCCATTTCCTTAAAATAGCTTTATTATAAGTCCATTGTGTTATTATTGTGACTTTTGAGAAAATATATCAAAATGACTATTTTGGAATCCTAAAAATCTGCCATTCTGACCAGAGTTAACTCCTCTGTCTTGAATTTAATGGCAGATCTCCTAGGAAGCCAGTGTTTTGAATGGTGCGTGCTCTCTCTCTCTCTCTCTCTCTCTCTCTCTCTCTCTCTCTTCTCTTGATAAAATCATGTTTATCTCCATGTTTTAGCTACATAATCTGTTGTCAATTTGAGACTATTAAGTGTGAGATATGGGGAAACCAAGATGGATGAGCCCCTTCTGGCCAGTGGTTAGATTGGAGATGCTGGAAGGGTGGAGAGAAGGTGGGGTGGAGAGATGGAACCAACTGCAAGCATGTACACACATAAGCTCCTATTTGAAGGACGGGCATCAAAGGAGTGGGTTGGGGAGAGGTCGGGCAGCTTAAGCTATGTCAGAACAATAATAATGTATACAGCATTGAGGATTAGTGGGGAGGGGAGAACAGGGCAAAAGGGGAAGGGATGGAAAAGTCGATACCAGTGCCTCAAAGGGAAAGGTGGGTGATTGGAGAATCATAACAGCAGCAGACACATGAAAGTGCTTGGCACAGTATGTTTACGTATGTATTGTGAAAGACGACGTATGAGCCCACAATAAAATGATTTTTAATTAAAAAAACTGAGTGAAGGGGTGGCACTTAGCTTGTCAATCAGGTCTCCGTTTGATGATCTCATTTGGTGGTGTTAAGGAGATAACTAGATCACTGGCAGCAGAGCCAACGCTGACTCCTTGAGAGCCATTCCTCCTGACAAGGCACTTGGAGCTCCACTAGAGCCTTGGAGCTGGCGGAGCCACGTGGAGGCCCCTGCAAGCGTTGAGATGTTTCCACTGACTCTGGATCCCCACGCTTTCCAGCCACTGACCTGTAATCTTCCTGCATTTGGCATCATTGCATGCATACGTGAATCTGAAGAGGAACTTACAGACGTGTCTGGGCTGCTATCAGACTTAGGGACTTTATCTGGACTAGGCTGGGATGTTTTCTTAAGATAAAATTGCTCATTTCTATTAAGCTCTTTACATATTAGTGTTTGGATTTTTTGGATTTGTTTCTCTGGTCCACCCAGACTAACACATTCCACTTATAATTTCGTCCATAAGATTATCTTTGTTAGGTTCTACCTTGCTTAAAAAACTGATGGAGATAGCATCTCTTTGAGATAGCTGGATTTCACTTTTTTTGCCACCCATCAAGCCTAAAGCTTGTTGAGGTCAAGATGTTCACTTAAAATTGTAAATTCCAAACCGTGTGAGTTCAAACTCCAGTCTCTACCACATTCTTGTGGTTTTCTGAAATTATTTTCAGTATTTCATCAAGGGTGAGGATCTTTCTGTAAAGGCTCATTTTTGAAGTCATTTCAACCATCCTTATAATGTTTTATTCATCTGATAGCTTCTGTTTTGTAGGAGAAATACCCCATGCAAAACACCCATGATTTGGTATAATAATCACTTGACTTTTATGAAAAATGGTAATATTAAGCCTCAGTTAAGCAGAACAAATTTTCAGGTAATCAATTATACTTTTTTTAAGAAAGCCTAGTGAGACTGAGACAAGTGTACTGTCGAGAAAATTTTTTGCAGCCAATTACTATTTTCAGCGCCACGTATAACCATGTCTTGTTCAGAATTCTCCATGCATGTTTAAACTGAACGTGTATTAGCAATGTTGTTTGACTTGATCTTCTATTCTTGCCTATTGTCTCAGTCCTATGAGCTGCTTTTGAATCCAATAATTAGCAGTTAAAGCCACAAGAACCTGATTGCAATTAAAAGTAAAGAAAACAATAATCCTTACAACTGGATCAATAGACAAAGTCATGATCAATGGAGAAAAGATTCATAAGCAGCAATCATGGAAGAAGTCATCATTAAATAAAATAATACATTGTATTGGGGCAATTTTGCTGCACAAGACCTCTATAAAGTTAAAGCTGTGAGGACTAAGGTAGCTAGATCCAAACCATGGTGTTTTTAACAGCTTCATATGCCTGCAATAGTTAAATAAGGAGGACCAAAGAAGAATCGATGAGTTTGAATTATGGTGTTGGCAAAGAACATGGAAAGTACCATGGACAGAACCAATCAAATCTGTCTTGGAAGATGTTCAGCCACGTGCTCCTGAGGAGTGAGCAGGATGAGATTTCATCTCACACACTTTGCATAGGTATTAGAAGAGGCCAGTTCCTGGAAGAGAAAAGCATGCCTGATGAAGCTTGAGTGTAGGCAAAAAAAAGTGAAAGACGCTCAAGGAAATGTTTTGGCACAGTGCCTGAAACAATGGACTCAAACAGGACAACTGCGGAATTGGACAGCAGTTTGTGCTGTTATTACTATGAGTCGTAAAAGACCTCACAGCAATGAACTTTCAATCTGCAACTTACAATCTAAATAAACTTAACCAGGAGAAATTTATGTTCATAAATCTAGCTGGAATGAAAGACAAAGGATTTCATAATCTAATTAATCTGGATAGTGATAGTCACACCTATAAGAAACTTTATCTCTGCATGATATGTAATGTAGTTCTGTGCTTACCAAGGATATATTGAAGATATTATACAAGATTCTCATAGTTATTTTAAAGGTGATACTAGTATAAATTAACAACATTGTGGGAGCAATTAAGATATATGAATGCATTTTTTCAGAGAAAACACATAACTCATGATTGGTATGGGATTTATAGCAAGCACTTACTTGTTCTGAGACAGGTTCATCAAGAAATATTTGCTGTAAAAATAAATGTTGAACCTGGTCATGGGACTAGGTACATGGCCTAGCAGAATAGCAGCAGCTAGGTGGGTGTCCTGTATCAGATCTCAGACTCATATCACTACTTGGATGAGTGGAAGGGCAAGAACTTTGTGGCAGAAGGCACTGAGTTCTGCAGTGCACATTTTGAATCTGATGTAAAAAATAGAAAATCATTTGATGAGGTTTGCAATAAAGACATTTCAAACACATTTTTATGAATATCGGGCTAAACATGAGAAGTGGGATTATATCGCTTCTCGGCCTTTTGGCTAAGATCAAGTGAGAAGTGGGATTATATATCCATGGCATTCCTAATGGTAGATCTTGTAGTGAAATGGATACAGTAAGCAAAAAATTGGTGCTGTGGGTTGGTCATCTTCTCCATGAGTGAAATCAGAATGAACTTAATATCAATCCTTTTTCCTTAAGTTTTATGGCATTGATAACATATAGATTAGAATTGTATCTATTCCAGCTATGATTATTAGACCCAGGTGCAACCAATACTGTGAAACACTTTGTTTCCAAAGAGGTTAGTATTTACTGGTGGGGATTCTTCATAAACATATACTATTGCTGTTGTGAAAGTATTGATCAAACAGTTAAGTATCAATAATGGGGTGAATATTAATTTTCTTATTTTAAAATTTTTGTTGAAAAAACACCTTTCAAATCTATATCAAATGGATGACTTGAGTGTTTTGGAGGGTGAAAATGCATTTTCTATCTTGCCAGAGAGGCTAACCAAATATCTGTGATCAAAAGTTAGCATTTGCTTTGTATTCTTTTGTTTTATTCTATTTGCCTGTCTTATATTAATTAATTCTTCAAAGATTTATATTATTAATTTAAAAAATAAGACATTGTCTAGAAGCCATATCTTAGGACAAGCTGTGTTCCCCTGTGACTCATTACCAAAAGCACCATCTGGAGACATGAAAAGAAAAATCTATTCCCTAAACTCCAATGAAAGCATGATTATCTACTCCATGTGAAAAGAGATTTGGGAGGCATTCTCTAAATGTGCACTTCAAAGATTGAGGAATTGTCTATCCCACTGAAGAGCAGAAACAACACTAAGGGCATGGCAAAGTTAAATGAATTCCAATTACTGAAAGCAAACATACAAACATCTGTAATTCTAATGACCATTATAAATCTTAGCTGTTGAAAAAAGAAAAAGTTCTAGCTGGCTTGATAATTGGATCAATTTTTCACTTATGGGCTGTCAATTACTTGACATTTTAATGCATGCCAAATACAGCTAAAAGTATTTTAATTAGAATAACATTGCAAAAACTAACCCTAGAGCTTTAATTGTAGTTCTGAAGCACAAAATGTGCATCTGAATACCTATTTACTGAACAGAAGTTAATTAAAAGCATAGTTTCATATTGAACGTGCACTGGGCAGAGAGAGAAAATAATTGGCAATTAAGAATATGTAAGGGTCCATTCTATAAAAGGAAGCAAGTTCTAACTGGCTTTAAACAAGTTGAGATTCCTATATTATTCTGAACAGCATCAGAAACCATAAATTCAAAATTCCTTAAATGGACACAGAATATGCATGGTTTTTGATTTCAGAAATCTCTGTTATTATTAACCTACCAAGTCCCATTTAGACATGAGTTATTACTTTTAAAAACCTCAGCATAAAAAAATAAAATTTAATATTTTTAAAAAAACCTTCAGCATAATTGTGTTTTGCTGTGTTATGAATTACTGTGGTTGGTTTGAAGTTTTCAGCACAGAGCATCTTTTAGTTTAAGAACCAGTTAAGCAAAGAGAGAAGGGCAATCAACGATGTCCTGTATTTTTAATAAACCTAGTATGGAGGAAAGGACTTAGAATGAGACCCAAATGGGGCTTCTTATTCCATTTAAATGTAAGGACCAATACAGTTTTAAACAGCTTTATCTACCTCATCTCTTCTAAAGAGTTTATGAAATCGAAGAACTTATTTTTCCAGGAACTGGAAATCTAATTCTTAAGTTTCTATAAAGTTCTGGTTCTTTTTCCAAAATTTTCCTAAAGACTGTGATTTCAAACTAAACTTTCGGGGTGGACAGCCAATGTTCTGGGCAGTGTTAGCCATCTCACACTTGACAAAGTTACATCCAGAATAGAATGGGAAAAAAAAACTCCTATTTAGATATATTCATGTGTCACTCTTCCACAAAATTTTTAAGCTATATCCCAACTCTTACACCAAGATTAATTTTCATTTGTTTATGCAAACCAACATGCTCTATTTCCCCAGGATAGTGATTATGTTTTAGGGTTGTATATCTTACCAATGTTAAGCAGAGCATTGTAATACTACTTTTATGAGCATTTTCAGAAAAATAAAGACAGGGCTTTCAAAATTCAATTAAGAGATGGTAGATGTGAGGCTTATTTTTATTATTGAAGATAGACAACCCAGTGGAATCAGAGCTGGACGACTATGAGAGTGAAACTGAATGCTGACATTTTTAAGACTTTATATGACAATAAGCTTGCAAATATCCTTACACATTGGATTTAATAACACCTGTACTAATAAAATTCAAGATTGTGGGTCTAGTATCTATAAAGGTAAGCATCATAGATAAAACAGATAGGACTTAGAAACTCGCCTGAGCACAAATCTTGATTTTTGTATTCATCTCACTATATGGATTTAATTAAAAGTACTTTATTTCTCTGAGTATGTAAAATAATTGCCAATTTTCTTAAGATTTCATCTCATATCATCATCATGGGATTTGGGGTTATGATACATAAATAATCCAATGTAATGTCTGAAACAAAGGAGGTGGCCAGTGCCACAATGAGAGCCGTAATTGGTGGTGTTGGGTCCTTGGTGGCATGGTGGGTTACACGTTGTACTGCTAACTGCAAGACCTGCTTTTCAGAACACTGGAGAAAGAAGAGGCCTTCTACTCCCATAAAGATGGACAGTCCTGGGAACCCCCAGGGGCAGTTCTACTCTGTCCTGTAGGCTCATTCTGAGTTAAAATCAGCTGGATGGCAGGAAGGCTTTATAATTTTGAGTCAAATGCAACTTGGTTTAATTTAAAAAATTAAGTTGCAACAAAATGTTGGCCCTTTGATGTTTATTTCTTTACCACTGACTTTTTATACATGTCTCAATTTTACATTGATAATTTGTACATCTGCAATATGCAGATAATGCCACTTTGCCAGCTGAAAGCCAAGAGGACTTGAAACATTTACTGATGAATATCAAAGACTACAGTCTTCAGTATGGATTATAATTAAGTGTAAAGAGGACAAATCCTTCACAAATGGTCCCACAAGCAACTTTGTGACAAAGGAAAAAGGATTGAAATTTTTAAGAATTTCACTTTACTTGGACTCATGTTGAATGCGCATAGGCAATAGTCAGGAAACCAAATAGCTTATTACTTTAGGCAAATCTGCAGCAAAGATCTCTTTGAAGTAAAATGTCACTTTGAAGTTGAAGATATACCTGTTTAAAAGCAGAATGTTAAGAGTACAGATGTCACTTTGAAGAGTAAGATGCACCTGACTCAAGTCCTGATATTTTCAATCCCCGTAAATGCAGGTGAAAACTAGGCATAGGAAGGCTGAAAACATATACCTTTGGATTATGGTGTTAGTGAGGAATATTAAATGCGAGGAGGCTTCAAAATTTGTGGGAAAATTGTATCATCTTTCAATTTTATTTTTCCAGGAGTTTTTTTTGCACTCTATGGAGTGCTGGATGACCAAAAGGGCTGGAAATAGAGCCAGAATGCTCCACAGAAGAAAGTTTGAAAAGATAGCGACTTAGGGAGTACCCCCCCCCACCCCCCGCAAATCGATGGTCATTTGTTTTTGTTTTTTTGATGTAAGAGGGATAGTGCATTTGCATTTTGTTCCCTTGGGTGAGATTGCTAATCAAGTTTTCTATTTAAATATTCTGAAAAGATTTTTTAACAGGATGCACAAAAAAAGGCCTGATTTGTGACAGATAGGGTGCCGGTTTTGCCACCATGACAATATACCTGCTCACACAGTCATCTCAATGCATTAGTTTAAGAGTATGCCACCCTCCTTACTCACCCGACCTCATTTTCAGCAACTTCTTTTTGTTTCCACAAATGATGAGGGACATGAAAGACATTTGAAGACATAGTAGAGGTGAAGAAAAACATGAGGGGTTGTCCAGAGCCATCCAGCCCCCGACATGCTTGACTTTGCTACAGTCACTAGTCTGAACTCTTGTTACTGTTTGTTGCCTGAGCTTAGTAGTCTTTTATCTTTGTAACTGTAAACAGCCCTGCCCTTTGAAGCTTAACTTGCAGACTTGCTAACCTTCACTTGTCAGTAACTATATGCTAATCACCTAAGAATAGTAGTCTGTTATCTTTAAACTGTAAGTGTAAACTGTAAACAGTAACTGTAAACTGTTAACTGTAACTGTAAACAGCCCCTTTTGCCCGCGCCTTATTTGGCCCCCTGTTGACTTTACCTCAGTAGCATGAGCTGTGACCTTTACTCCTGACCATTGGCTATATATACCTGAGTTTTGCCCCAATAAACGAGAATTGATCAGAATCCTGTCTTGTCTCCATTTCTCGCGTCTCCTGTCCCCCCAATTTCTGCTCCTCCTTCCAGGACTTGCGAATTATGGGCCCGCAGGCCGGGACACGTGGCGCCCAAACTGCAGGGTCTGAACACGGAGGACCCAGTGAGGAAAAGTGCTCGAGGAAGCTAGCTAGTGACTTTGAAAATCGATAACAGAGCCACTGCGGGAGCCTGCTGCAGTTTCGGCTTTAAGGTAAGTGGGTAGAGCACTCAATAATGGGGCAGGAATTAAGTTTACATGAGGAAAATGTGGTACCAGAATTAAGTCAGGTTAAATGAGGAAAATATGGTACAGTTAACTGAAGTTTTAAAGACGCGAGGAGTAAAGGTTAAGAAAAAGAATTTGTTCAAGTTTTTTGACTTTATTAAAAATTTATGTCCTTGGTTCACTTTAGAAGGGACAATTGATATTAGGAACTGGAAAAGAGTAGGGAACGCCTTGAATGATCATTACGAGATTTTTGGAGCCAAGCGGGTTCCTGTTACTGCTTTCACTTACTGGGGTTTGATAAGGGATTTAATTGATATTCAAGAGGATAACCCAAAAATTAGAACTGTAATTTCCCGAGTGGAGGAAATTTTAAAATCCAGTAGTAAGCCGCTCATGCCTTGCATCATTTGAATGCCCAGTCCCTAAGACTGATGTTTAAAATAACTAGAGAACAAGCCAGACAGATTGTTAAGCAATGTGCTTCTTGTGTGACATTTCTACCAGTCCCCTATTTGGGAATTAACCTTAAGGGACTAGTACCTAACTCGATCTGGCAAATGAATGTCACCCACTCTGCAGAGTTTGGGAATCTCAAATATATTCATGTATGCAAAGACACCTATAGTGGGTTTATTCTCACTACCCTCCAAACAGGAGAGGCTACCATGCATGTTGTGGCCCATCTGTTGCATTGTTTTTCTGTTTTGGGAGTTCCCACACAAATAAAGACAGACAATGGCGCTGGCTATACAGCAAAAGCTTTTAAAAATTTCTGTGATCAATTACAGATAAAGCACATTACGGGAATTCCTTACAACCCTCAGAGGCAAGGTATAGTTGAAAGAGCCCATTTATCCTTGAAAACTACATTTGAAAAAATAAAAAAGGGGGAAGGGTACCCCACTAAAGGTACCCCCAGAAACATTCTTAACCATACTCTTTTTATAAGAAATTTTTTAACATTGGACGATCACGGGAAATCTGCTGCAGATCGTTTTTGGCATCCTGAATCTCAAAAGCAATTTGCCATGGTAAAATGGAGAGACCCACTGGACAATTCATGGCATGGCCCAGACCCAGTATTGATCTGGGGAAGAGGCTCAATCTGCATTTACTCTCAAGAATATGATGAAACAAATTGATGACAAACTTCAATCCAGGGGAGAGATTTCTCCCTAAGAGTATGTTCTTTTCTGTTTTTACAGAAATGTATCCTGAAAAAATGCAACAGGGATATCCCGTCCCTCTTGCATTACCTAGTCCTTTTATTAACTATTCTGAAAGTAGCTATTGTGACTTGACTTCTTTTACAATCCAACCTTTGCAGTTTATATAATGTGATTTGTTTATTTTCCTCCTCCCTTAACAATACTTGTGAGATTATGTGGAATTGTCAGGATTTGTTTCTTGTTCTAGTATTATTAATGTTACGGGCTTCTTATGTGCCCTTAATAGTTCAGTTTTTGTTTGTGGCAACAATAGGGCTTTTTTACCCAGTTGTCCAGCATTTGGACAGAGTTATGTGTGTTAATCTCTCTCCTTCCAGGCATAGATATTATGTCTGACCCTATACCTGCTATTGATCACATGGCAGGAAGAGCTAAAAGGGCAGTGTAACTAGCTCCCTTATTTGTAAAATTAGAGATCAGTACTGCAGTGACCTTTGGAACTGCAGGTTTGGATGTCTCCCTTATTCAGTATACCAAATTATCTAGAAAATTAGTCTCAGATGTACAGGCCTTGTCAGGCACTACACAAGATTTGCAAGATCAGGTAGATTCTTTAGCAGTGGTAGTATTACAAAATAGAAGGGGTTTAGATTTACTCGCTGCAGAGCAGGGAGGTATTTGTTTGGCTTTACAGGAAAGATGCTGTTTTTATGCCAACAAATCTGGAATCGTAAGAGAAAAAATCAAGCAGCTGCAAGAAGACTCGGAGAAGAGAAGAAAGGAGTTGACCATCAATCCACTGTGGACCGGGCTCAATGGACTGTTGCATTACCTCTTGCCACTTTGGGGCCTCCTCGCTAGTTTACTGTTTTTGCTTTCATATTTCAACAAACTCATGGCATTTATTAAGTAACAGATTGAGACCCTTCAAGCAGGCCCCTTCAAATTCATTATCATCGCTTGGAGTTGAGCGATCTTGAACAGAGTGGCACACACAACTATGGTGTGTGGATGGTGGATAAGACCCTCTGCCTCCGTGAGCTGAACTTGACAGCCAAGGGTAAGATCAGGAACACTCTTTACCAACCTAAGACAGGCCATGGTCACATTAGAAGGCCATTGACCGATGATGGGTAAGGACTGAGTGTGTGTCCTGGCAACCTAAGACAGGCGGAGTTCACGGGAGGATATTATGTGAAAAAATAAAAAAGGGGGACCTGTCCGGAGCCATCCAGCCCCGACATGCTTGACTTTGCTAAAGTCACTAGTCTGAACTCTCGTTACTGTTTGTTGCCTGAGCTTAGTAGTCTATTATCTTTATAACTGTAAACAGCCCTGCCCTTTGAAGCTTAACTTGCAGACTTGCTAACCTTCACTTGTCAGTAACTATATGCTAATCACCTAAGAGTAGTAGTCTGTTATCTTTAAACTGTAAACTGTAAACAGTAACTGTAAACTGTTAACTGTAACTGTAAACAGCCCCTTTTGCGCCTTATTTGGCACTCGTCTAGGATTGGCCCCCTGTTGACTTTACCTCAGTAGCATGAGCTGTGACCTTTACTCCTGACCATTGGCTATATATACCTGAGTTTTGCCCCAATAAACGAGACTTGATCAGAATCCTGTCTTGTCTCCATTTCTCGCGTCTCCTGTCCCCCTA